>JANIHY010000005.1:66682671-66697226 GCA_027479065.1 Erythroxylum brevipes | reverse complement strand
CTTTTTTAATATTATATTTATTTATATTCTATTCTATTATAAATTATTTTATTCTATTAAAAATCTTATATTAAATTAAATATAGCCTAAGATGAAACTATTATTAAAATCTTATGCAAGTAGATAGAATGCTAAGTGTGAAATTAAGGTTGACATCTTGGGCCATTCCTAAAAGGTTTGAGTTTATTGATATATATTATTATATATTTTTTCTCTAAAATTTATAAGTAAAAATGACATTATTTTAATACAATATATTAATGTTAGTAGTATTTATTTTTAAAATTTAATACCTTACTCTAATTGCCATTCTTAATCTATAGAAGAAAATGTCAAACTACTAAAAGCCCATACCTTCTTCCACCAACCCCAGCAAAATGTACACAATGCCTGCACGGATAGCTTGGTTGGCCAATTAATAGAGTTAATTGGAACAAAATTTTAAGTTCGACTCCTGATAACGGAAAGCAGTGGACCGCTCTATTAAGGAGCTGATTAAGATTATACAGTGATTCAATCCTCTAGAATAATTAGGTCTACAATTGAAGGCTCTTAGAATTGGGGATTCAACCTTTGGAGCAAGGAAAGGGACAATAAGAAAAAGTAAAAAGCTGCAGTGCCATTTAATACACCAACCCACCCATTTTGTGTGGTCAATTGGTTTGGTAAGATTGAGACCCACCACCACGTCACCGTTCATACTCCAATAAACACGGGATTTCCCTTGTATTTTAGATCTCATCTCGCCCCCAGCACCAGCACCAGCACAACTACTAGTTCCTCCAAGCAAGCTCGTTACTTTGCTTTGTTTCTCATTATTCTAAGCCAACCCACTTAATGGCCTCCGATGGAATCCTCATGGGTATGGGCAATCCACTGCTCGATATCTCTGCTGTTGTGGACGAGGAATTCCTGCAAAAGTATGCATCTTTGCTGAAGCAATTGTTAGTCTAGTTTAGGAGTTGAAATGGGCGCTCATGTCTAGTTTAATCGTGGATCTGTTGCCATGTTATGATTTATACTTTGGATTTATTGTGAGCTCATTTCTGAATGAGATTTGTATTAGGAAACATTTTGATTTATTTATTGGAAACTTGAAATGGTTACTTTTTGGCGTAACAGGTATGGCGTCGCATTGAACAATGCGATTCTTGCAGAAGAAAAGCATCTACCCATGTAAGCGCTTAGTGTACTTAGCCCTATGTAACTGTTAATTATACTCGTTCTTAGCATGTGTAGTCAAATAAACGTCTTTTCTTTCGGAAATGCTGGATCTTGCCATGACTTTTACTTATTTAAGTATGATGTTGCGAGTTTTGTTATGTTTCATTGGAACTATGGATGCTCTTAATTAATTAGATGTTTCAAGCTTCAATCTTTTGGTGAAAATTTAAGCATATATCAAAACTTGAATTTTCTACTCTTAGTGTTGGATATTGATGTCGAATTTGTTTCTCCAGATCTAGTTGTGACTACCTAAGCATTCTCCATTGGCAATCCTAGTTTTTTATGTGACAAATAGGAAACAACGAACCTTTTAGGTTAATGGCCGCTGAGGAACTCAGAATTTTTTTGAAACACTTAATGTACAGTTTCAAAGTTTTTGTTGGCTACTTATATGCCAGTCTAGCATCCATATTCATTCAAACTTTATATGAACTCGTTTTCTTTGTAAATGCAACTTCTGCTTAAACTTTTGAGCTGATACATTACCGAATCTTTTCATTGACTGTTACTCAGGTACGAGGAAATGGCTTCCAAGTACAGTGTTGAGTACATTGCCGGAGGTATGAATCTAACCTAAAACAATTTCTTTCTGGACAAAAATCGTCTTCTCTATGTTTTCTGCTTGCATATGCCAGTTAGTCATGGGTTCTCTTTTATCTTTTAACTACAGGTGCTACTCAAAATTCTATCCGTGTAGCCCAGGTAGACTGATAAATGGGATATCATTCGCAAGGGAGGATTTTGTTGTTTAAATTTATAACAATATAACTAATTTCTCTTTGCCTATAATAGTGGATGCGTCAAGTTCCTGGTGCAACGAGTTACATTGGATGCATAGGAAAGGATCAGTTTGGAGAGGAAATGAAGAAGAACAGTAAGCTTGCTGGTGTCAATGTAGGTGGTTCCTTATTTCCGTTTCTTTTCATTCAGATTGTTAAAATTATTTAGTGTTTTGCCTTTTAGAATGGTAACTATACAGTTAGTTTTTGATTTTACATACCAAAAAGGAGTGAACATTACAACAATTCAGGTCCACTACTATGAGGATGAGTCTACACCAACAGGAACTTGTGCTGTTTGTGTCGTAGGTGGTGAGAGGTTAGTCTGTCTTGAGCTTTGTTTCAGAGCACCTTTAATTCTCTGTCAAGGGTACTGCTCCTCTTTTGCAGTTTGCACCTTGAAAGGACATTTTTGAACTAATTTTTAGGTCACTCATTGCTAATCTGTCGGCTGCAAATTGCTATAAATCTGAGCATCTGAAGCGTCCAGAAAACTGGGCATTGGGTATGCTATATTCTTCAACATCATTCTCTCTGACCTTTAAAATATTTCTTGAGAGTTGAACTTACTTGTGAAATCAATCTTGGGCAGTTGAGAAAGCCAAGTACTTCTATATTGCTGGATTCTTTCTCACAGTATCTCCAGACTCCATACAGCTTGTTGCTGAACATGCTGCCACAAAGAACAAGGTACATCATGTGATGCAATTCAAAATCAATTTTCTTTTGATATTTTGCACTATTAACGTAGTTATATGTATCATAATCTTAATACCTGCAGGTATTCATGATGAACCTTTCTGCTCCATTTATTTGTGAGTTCTTCAAGGATGCACAGGAGAAAGTTCTACCGTGAGCTCCCTCTTTCCCCATTATTACTTGACGATTTAACTCTCAATTAGGCCATCTAACCATGATGAGGGATGTCATACTTATTTTGTATCTCAGGTATATGGACTATGTCTTTGGTAACGAGACAGAAGCTAAAACCTTCTCAAAAGTTCATGGTTGGGAGGTAATCTTTGCGTGCTACTTAGTTTCCAAGTTCATATATTTATGTTAATTCTGATGATATATGTGCAATGGTCAGACTGACAACGTGGAAGAAATAGCACTAAAGATTTCCCAGTGGCCCAAAGCATCTGGGACATACAAGAGGATTACTGTTATCACCCAGGGTGCAGATCCTGTCATTGTTGCTGAGGATGGGAAAGTGAAGACGTTTCCCGTAGTATTGTTACCTAAAGAGAAGCTTGTTGATACAAATGGAGCAGGTATTCTTCTTTCTGTTTCAGAATATGTAGGCTCGATCTGGTATCTGAATCCACTAAATGGGTATCACCCATTTTCCTGATTTTCAACATTGTCCAACACCTTAATACCCTGCTTGCCGTCATAGTCTACCTCCCAATGCACTGTACTTTAGAAAATCCTTTTGCAGTGAGTTCACTAGAACAAAACTCTGCTAGTTCTAACCCACTTAGCAAATGTTACCTATACTCCCATCTTGGAAGTTATATGAAATCTTTTGAGTAATTATTCATTTATGTAGATAATAGCTTGCCTTGAGCCAACATTTAAAGCTATGATATGTCTGTAGGGGATGCTTTTGTTGGAGGATTTCTTTCAAAGTTGGTGCAGCAGAAGCCCATTGAAGAATGCGTAAGAGCGGGTTGTTATGCTGCGAATGTTATTATACAAAGATCTGGCTGCACATACCCAGAGAAGCCAGATTTTCATTGAACCACATGCCTTTTAAAAAAAAATTCCAAATAATATGTTATTCAATCTTATCATTGTTCTTATTTTTCATTTCGTGTACTGGGACTCTGTTATATAAAGAGTCCTTCGAGTTGTAACAATCTGCTATCTGACTTTCTTTACCTGTTGAATGGTGAAGAAAAATAATGAGTCTTTTTTCGTTTTCCTGGGAATGCTACGAGTAGCTGGATTGAACACGCTTCCTTGGTAGTACAATTAGCTAGCAAACCCTTTAGCATTTGAGCACTGAAGGTGAGAGAAGAGGTTTATTTATATTAATATTCTGAAGCTGCGGTGTTTCCTACGACTAAACCCAAGTTGAATTCAGGAATCAGGAATTTCCAAGTCCAAAGTACGTTTGGCCTTCTTCTTCTCCTACTCCTAGTCACTGTCAATGGAATTAATGGTGGCATTAACTTGACATAAGCACAAATGGATTACTAGCGAACCACCCACTTTCAAACAAACAACTGCCCCAGATTCTGCCTTGGAAATTTCTCGGTGGAATTTTATGAGACAGCTTTTGCTTTGCATTCACATTACATTACATGCCTGTCTTGTTGCTCACTTGCAAGTTGCTTATGAATACTATTCTAACATTGTCATCAACCTTCCGAAGACTACAAGTAGTGCCTTAAATGACCAACCTGTTGGGCTTCAGATATGAGATTTGGGCCTTTGGGGCCATTTTATTATTATTATTATTAAAAAAATGATCGACGTCTATCCAATCAAATCACCAGGGATTGGATAATCAATGCGGCGCGCGCGTAATCTCCACGCGCTTCAGCCATTTTCTCCCCTCCTCCTCATTATCAATGCCCTCTCTCTCTACAGCATTTTATTCAACTCCAATTTGTTCTTTCTCTGCGCACCCGGAGTCTTCAAGGACAATATCCATTTCTAAAGAACCTCATTTTGTTCGTTAGTCGTTTTCACCGACACCGACTTACTGCTATATTTGGATTTTGGGGCGAGATGAGCGACCAGACGAGGCCGGGAGTCGGCGTCGGCGGCGGCGATCTGAGAACCACCACCACCACCGTTGCGCTGATCAAACAAACCACCGCGACGTTCGCCGCCGACCGCCTCACCTTTATCTTCCTCTCTCTGCTGCTTTTCTCCTTCCGCGTTCTGGTCGAAAATGGGACCCATCTCCTAACCTCCTTCGTCGACCGCGACCCTTCCCTCAAGTCCCTCCTGTCCCGCCTCGATCTCGCCGGTCACCGTGATCACCACCAACGCCTCGCCGTCGCTCAACGCTTCCCTCATCAGCACCACCAACAACACCACCACCACCGCCGACGCCGCCCCTTCCTCCATGTCACCCGAGTCGGAACCCTAGACGACGACTTCTTCTCCGGCGACGACGACACCGATCGTTCTCTACACCGCAAGCTCCCGCCCAACGGTAGTACCCTGATTCTCAATAACTTTGATCCTAGGTTTGGGTTTTCTGATCTTATCGCCGATAACGGTATCAATGTGCCCGAGATTGTGCGTTCCGGCGTTCAATTTAAGGCCGGTGGTAGCGAATATGGTGATGGGGAGGAAATTGAGTCGGAGAAGAGGAGGGATTTGGAGAGGGTCGTTGATTTGCAATTCTTTATAAAAGGATTGGAATTGGGACGGCGCGACGCGACTGCGCTTTTCTATTTAGTGAGTTTCTTGTCTGTTGCTTATGGGTGGGTGATTCTAGGGTTTACGGTTATATATTCATGGATTTTAGGGGTTGTGTTTGTTGTTGTTGTGAACGATTTGTTAGGGAGAGTTTCTTCGATTTTTGGTATTTGGGATGGGTCTAGAATGGGGCTTAAGAGACTTACTGGGTTTATTCTCATGAGATGGGCTGTTCGAGATGCACTGACACAGCTTGTTGGGTTGTGGTATTTTGGTGAAGTTGAGGATCAATACTCGTTTTTTAAGCTATTTGTGAGGTTGAAGTTGATGCCTTTCTCGATTATGTCTCCATGGGTTAGTGGGTTTGAGAAGGAGATTTCATGGTTTTTGATTACTTGGTTTTTGTTGGATACGATTGTGGGGTTTATTTTTGCGGTGGATGCATGGGTTACCATTGTGGACTCAAGGAGGACGGGGAGGGAGATTGTTAGGGAAGGTTGTTATCTGATGTCAACAATGTTTCATCAGGCTGTGCAATTGAAATGCATCGAATCTATACTTTGTGGATCAGCTGTGAGATATATTTTGTCCCGGATTGTCGGGAGGGTTTTGGCTGCAGTTTTTCAGTCAACTGCAGAGGTTTTCTTTATGGTTGCTTGGCTGATCTATTATCTTGCAGCTAGGTGTAAGGAAGCTCAAACGGAAGGAAGAAGGTTTGGGAGAAGGGAGTTGGAGGGATTGATCGATCGCCTTAGATAATATTATATTTTGGTGTTTTAGATGAATGATCCACTCACAAGCTGCTTGTTCTGCAATGCCAATTTACTGGGTCGATAATACCTCAATGCTTTGTATGCTACCCTCTTTGCAGTCTCAGTAAGTCATCACTGCTACTGGTTGCTATTTACACCAGCTAATGTGTTGTATGTACTTTTACCATGAGGCTACACTACTTGTGTATAATCTTCAAGATAATGCTCATGTGTATATTTGATGCAATCATTGTTCTAAATGCCCTTGGATACCTTTTCTGGCCTTTGAACATGGTGAAATTGGAAAAGGTATTGAATTTTCTCTCTCTGACTGTACTTAGCAATGCTTCTTGCCAAGATTCTGTTATTGTCTTCTTGTTTATCTATATGAAACTAAGCAAGCATAGTTAATCTAAATTCATTTTTGCATTTCAAATGGTCCCTTTATTGGCGAACCTTTCATCTACTTCTAGAGAGGCAATAGCGAACCAAAAATTGAATGACCAAACTGCTAACTGATTTTAAGAAACATATATTTGGTGTTAGTCTTTAATTGTTCTTTGTCTAATCTGGCTGAATTCTAGGTATGGGACACTATTGCCTATGGTATACCTCGTTAATTTCATTTTGTGCAATTTTTTGCACCATTTCTTTGTATGGGACACTATTGCAATTTCTTTGTAACTTGTACAGAATACATGTACGTATATTTTATTAAGAGGAAGTGCTAGTATACTAACGTACAATGATATTCAAAAGTTGTTACTTTTGACCAAGGTATTAGTAAGGAGCTATATATTTTTTATAAATAATAATGGAAAAGACAAAGCGGGAGGTAACTTTGTTGCTTTAAGTTGTAAGCTTTTTACTTCCCCTAATAGATATTGGGTTAAACTTGTTACTGAAAATATTCTATGAAATCTGAAAGAGTGGAGAAGTTGATCCTAGATTTGAGTTCTTCGGTTCTTTAAACGGTTGTCACCTACAAAACTGGAATCTAGCATCCTCTGGGCGCTGGTGAGTATATGTAGATGATCATGAGGTGAAGAGTTTGGTACACTTCCTGTACTCATCAAGCTGAGGATTGCATGCTTGAGATTCAGGGAAACATCGTTCATTGCTTGTAGTCGAATCGCAATTCTGAAAAAAAAAATCATCATTTAAGTTGAGGCATGAATTGAATCATTTGAGAGAGAAGGTATTACGTCACTTAAAAGAGAGAATTCATTGACATCACTTGGCAATTTGATGATGCGTTTAACGTCATCTAATTGTTTTATGTATTTAGTAGTTGTGTAATTCATTAGTAAGCTGACAATATTATTTACTTCTGAAATACAATGTTTCTTAGAAACCTGTCTGACATCAAATGAAAAATTGAATGGAAGTAACTATAATATGGAGTCATGGTATCAGCATGTGGCGACCCAATGCTTGATTCTTTGATACATGTTGATACTGGTTTTCTATTAGCCAATCCTTCATTTGGCTTTCTAGCTTTAATGCCGAGTTTTGTGATTAAGCTTTTTAATTGTAGACTATCATAGTGATCTTTGATCTATAGACGTACAATAAAAGTCCAGAAGATTAAATTGATACTTGATAAGGCTTGTTAGGTTATTCTTCGTTGTCGTGGGTCTCTTGCTTCTGGGTCACTAATCCATTAATTTTCTCGGCCACTTGTAGGAAGAGATCTCTTGGATTCTGGAGCTATAGAGTGCCTACTATAGCCACTTTTTCACGACACTCTTCATTCATTGACAACCAACCAATTGAAAGATGATTTACTGTTCTAAGATGGTGATCTCATAGTTTTGATTATTGACAATATTTATCTCGTTGAACCAAGTATAGAGGCATGTCCTAACACATGTTTTTGCTAGTGATGCACCTAGCAGAGGCACATTAATCCCATGGGCCAGCCCCACTATTTACTTGGTCACAGTATTAATCAGCCCACCTGATTAATGCTTACTAGCAAGTGGATCAAAGGATAGCAAGTTTTCCCAACAAAGTAAAATAGTTGCTCCTGTTTTGCATGGGTTATTCAAATTTCAGTAGTCTTTAAGCTTTTTTATTGAAAATATTCGTTTAAGAGAAGAGAAGAATTGTCTCCCCGTTTGATAAACTAATTGGGATGCAATTTTGTTTGATGCTAATGGAGTCCAAAACACCTGCATCCAAGCATTTCTTAGCATGTCCTGAATATCGTGTTAAATTAAATTATTAAATTGTAATTGTAATATTGCATTTGTGGACCATAATTTAAAACCATATGTCCAATATTACAGTGAAAACTCAGAATTCAGCATGTTCTAGCAAAAGGGACAACATATGTTGATATGAAATTGCGGAATATAAAAGCTTACTTAAGATTTTTCTTGATTCACCACTTGGTCTTCCACCAAGAAGAATATTCGAGTACAAGAAAGAAAATAAATTTGTTTCAAGAGATTTGTAACTCAACTCTCAAAACATCTATAACCTAGTTCAAGCCAATTATGAGTTGAATGACACAAGATTGAAAGAAGAACAACAAATAAAGACGTCACTAATTGATGAAACAAAATCAATTAATAAGTTACATAAAAGCATGAAAATCGTGCAATGCATTATAATTATTCAACAAGAATAATAATTAGGATAAATCTCATAAAATAATGTTATAAAATTGTGTCCCCTAGTGATAACGGAACCTTCCTATATATAGGAGAGAGGTTGATCGAAAATTAAGGGAAATGAATTACTTTAAACTTCTAATTACTTAACCTACTAGGAAACTACCTTTTAAGAAACAAGATCTACTAGGAAACTAAAACTACTAGGAAACAAATCTTTTAGGAAACAAGAGACCTTATATAGACTTTGGTCAATTGTCTCTTACAAAGAAAGAAAAAAACTAATAGTAAATTCAGTCGTAGCTTTTATTTTTTAGGTTAGGTTGGCCCAACTTCTTCAATACTTATTAAATGGGCTTAATTGGACTCCTTAATTGAAGCATCTTGGATTTGGGCTTAAGAATGAGCTTCTTTAATTAAATTATTCAAAGCCACTTGTATACTTTTGGTCCTACCCCTTATGATAGGCCCAACAATATCCACAAGTGGATCTTTTTTGAAAGTTGATCATGGAATTTAAGTTGAAGATCTCGAACTCTTATCTTAAACACTCAAACCTTCGAACCCAACTTGGGATGCTACGTCACTAGCCCCTTGATCCATATCATTTCCCTCTTCCTCATAAGGAATCATCCTCAAATCCAATAGATTTGTATCAGATTCAAAGGAAAAAAGATCAGATACGTTAAAAATTGCACTAACACCATAGTCACCTGGAAGATCAAGTTTGCAGGTGTTCTGTTCAACTTAGCCATAACTTGAAAAGGGCCATCGCTCCTAGGATGGAACTTTGTTATTCAGGAAGTAGGAAATCTTTCTTTGCACAAATGAACCTAAACTCAATCGCCAGATTAAAAAATGACCTCTTTTCTTCCCTTGTTGGCGTTTCGTACATAGTGCTCAGTTTTGAAGTCTATAGATTCATGCACTTTGGCATACGACTTTTGGACAAATTCAACTTTCTTGGCTCCATCTATACTTAAAGAACTTAGAAATAAGCAATGGAGACAAGTCCAGAGGGGTTAATAGATTAAAACCATAAATAACTTTCAACTGAGAATAATTAGTAGCAGTGTGAATTGTACGAGTATAAGCAAATTCAACTAAAGGTAAACAAGAATCCCAACGTTTCAAATTCTGTTTGATTATGGCACGCAATATGGTACTAAACTTCCTATTTACAACTTCAGTTTGACCATTAATTTGGGATGAGCAATAGTAGAAAACAACAATTTAGTTCTCAATTTTCTCCAAAGGGTTTTCCAAAAGTAGTTTAAGAATTTTACATCTCTATCAGACACAACGCTTCAAGGAATATCGTACAACCTAACAATCTCTCGAAAGAATATATTAGCCACACACACAACATTATCAATTTTCCCACAAGCAATGAAATGTGCTATTTTGGAAAAACGATCAACTACAACAAATACAGAATCATTCCTTCATTGAGATCTTGGTAATCCCAACATAAAATTCATAGAAATATTAACCCAAAGGGATGAGGGAATGAGAAGTGACATGTATAATCCATTTGGTTTATATGTTGATTTAGCCATTTTGCACTTAATGCACCTTTCACAAATTCTTTTAACATCCTTTTTCATATTAGGCCAATGAAAATGTTCTTGCAACACATCAAGGGTTTTAAGAATACCAAAATGAGCTTCACGTACCTACGGTTCACGCATAGAGCAATTAAACACACGGAATTTGTTCTCTTTGAACAAAAATCCATATGTCTATAGAACTTATTAAATGAACTAGATTTACATATAACATAGACCCTTGAGAAATTAGGATCATGTTCATGCAAATCTTTCACATATTCAAATGCTAATAACTTAGTGTCCAAAGTAACAAACAACCCATGCCTACGTGCCAATGCATCAACAATAACATTTTCTTGGCCCTTTTTGTACTTAATGATATAAGGAAAAGATTCAAGTAGCATATCGTTTATTGAGCTAGCTTTGACCAAACAAATATTTAAGAGATTCATGATCAGTATGGATGACAAAGTCTTTAGGTATCAAGTAGTGTTGCCAGGTTTCCAAAGCTCTAATGACAACATAAAGTTTTTTTATATATCATAAGTTGGATAGTTCAAACACGCACCATTCAAATTTTCAGAAAAATATACTATAAGCTTACCGCCTTGCATTAGCACAACACCAATACTTATGATAAAAGCATCACATTCAATTTCAAAAGTTTGCTCAAAGTTAAGTAAAGATAATACAAGTGCAGTTGTCAAATCCTTTTTTAAGGATACAAATGCAAGTTGTTATGCTTCTCCCCATTTGACTTCATGTTCTTCTTTACTAACACAATTAGTGGGGCTGCCTTAGTTAAGAAATCCTTCACAAACTTGTGATAAAAACTAGCCAAACAGTGAAAGGATTGCATTTCAGTAACAAACTTAGGTATAGGCCATTCGACAATGGCTTTAACCTTAGCCTCATCAAGTTTGATGCCATCTTTACTCACAATAAACCCAAGAAATATAATTTCAGGAACACAAAATCTGCATTTCTTCAATTTGGCATAAAGTGTTTGTGAACGTAAAGTGGAAAGTACTTGCTCAAGATGATTAGCACACGAACCTACATCTCCACTATAAACCAAAATATCGTTGAAATAAACCACTACAAATTTGCCTATAAAAGGTCTAAGGACATGATTCATTAATTTCATGAAATTCAAAGGAGCATTAGTCAAACTAAAGAACATAACTATCCATTAATAAAGTCTAAATTTGGTTTTAAATGATGTTTTCCACTCATCATCGTCTTTCATGCAAATTTGATGATAACCACGTGTTAACTCAATTTTTGAAAATATGCTTGCACCATACAAGTCTTCTAATAAATCATCAAGCCTTGGAATATGGTGTCAATATTTAATAGTTGTTTTGTCAATAGCACGACAACCAACACAGATTCGTCAAGTTCTATCTTTCTTAGGTAAAAGTATGATAGGCACATCATATGGATTTTTCTTAATTAACCACTTGATCTTCAACCAAGAAGAAGATTTGAACAAGAAGAGAAGAATAAAAATTATTTCAAGAGATTTGTAACCCAATCCTCAAGAACATGTATAACCCAATTCAAACTAATTATAAATTGAATGACACAAGTTGAAAGAAGAACAATAGATAAAGACGTCACTAATTGATGAAACAAAATCAATCAGATAAGTTGCATACAAAGGATGAAAATCATCATTCAATGCATTCTAATTATTCAACAAGAATAATAATAAGGATAAACATCACAAAATAATGTCATAAAATTGTGTCCCCTAGTGATAACCAAACCTCCCTATATATAGGAGAGGGGTTGGTCGAAAATTAAGGAAAAGGAATTACTTTAAACCCATAGTTAGTTAACCTACTAGGAAACTATCTTTTAGAAACCACGATCTACTAGGAAACTAACTTTTAAGAAACAAGACCTATTAGAAAACAAAAGACTTTATAAGATTTGGTCAATTGTCCCTTACAAAGAAGGAAACCTACTAATAGTAAATTCAACCATGGCCTTATTTTCCAAGTTGGGTTAACTCAACTTCTTCAAAACTTATTAAGCAGACTTGCTTGGACTTCTTAATTGAAGCAAATTGGACTTGAACTTGAAAATGAGCTTTTTTTAATTAAATTATTCAAAGCTTCTTTTATCCTTTTGATCCTAGCCCTTACATATAAGTGGATTTCTTTTAAAAGTTGACGGTAGAATTTGAGTTAAAGACCTCAAACACTCGAACCACCCCTACTTAAGATGCGACGTCACTAACTCCTTGATCCATATCAGATGCTTCCAGCAATAATCACATCACGCAACAAGTTACTTAGCCTTATCTTAAGAACTTTTAGCTATGTCTTCATATGGATGCAGAAGCTGTTGTGTCATTGGCGGGCCGATTTTAAGTAACTAGAACAAAGTTATGCAAAAGAAACAGAACAAAGTTTACAAATTCGTGAGCAAAATTACGTTAGTGAACTTGAAATCCTTACGTTACATTAAATTCTACATAGTATACAAGCGGTTTTAAGGTTATGGATATTTAGAGCATATCAACATGAGCCTGATGATCAATCAACCAATTATCTCCAATGGATGGATTGCTAGAGATATAGATAGGTCCTTTGGTCCTCAGGAGAGGCAGCACAGCGAACAACATCAAGGAAAATGTTCTCTCCACAAGGAATGTAGAGCTTGGAGTCTGCAATGAAGTCATACACATCTTGAGCTTGATCCAACAATGCCTGGAATAGTGGATGCTTTAGTAAGGTGATTTTAATTACAAACCTCTTGTAGTTTCTCCTACGTACACTACCAAATGACCCTTTGGGACATCTTTTGGATTTGACTTTTCTTCACTTGAAGAAGCCCACAAGCCTCACTAGTTACAGTACGCGCAACCTACACAAGGCACCACACTTCTGCCCATCTTTCTCCAATTGTTAAGGCGTGCTCTTAGGAACTTCCTCTTCATGTTATTCGTTGAATATTGAAGAGAAAGACATAGAAAGATATACAAAGATAATAGAGTTATCAAAGAAGGAAAGTAATAATGTGGGGTGGTATGTTACTCAAAGAAAGGTTTATATAAGTGTAGAACTGATGAAAAGCTGCTCTTTTGGAAGCATTAAATCGTTGACATGACAAGTAGCAAAGAGTTGAGCTTGATTTGTAGTGTATATGTACTATTATGGTTTATGCGATGCGTCCTGTACTTTTCAGTGATGAACTTTTCTTTCATCTTAAAGTAATTGTACCTTGATACGAATGTGTACGAACATGCATTGCATATCATTATTTCGCTATTGTAATAATATGAGACTACGCAACTAGTGTTCGTATAACGAGAGCTACTTGTTTGTGTCTCCCTCTCTTCGTAGAAGCTCTTTAAGTGAGGATATGGTGCTTGTCAGAGATCTTTCGAAGTTGTAAAAGTTAAGACCCCACAAGTTGAGAGTAAAAGATAAGATATGAAAGTATAGGCATGGGATAAGCTTCTTGGGCAAAGTGAGATCGATCCCACTTATTTGTTATATGCACTAATGGATATAGTAAAATATAATAATTTGTGCAGACACAGAAACTTCTGCTGCGTTATGTAAAAATGTCAGATTGCAACACATAATGTTTAACTATTACTCATCTCAGTGACCCTATTGGTTCTGTTCAAGAAAATGGGATCTTTTTGATCATGAATGTGCTGTAATGAGTCTCATAATAATCCAACTAATCAATAGATTATGTTCTGTTGGGTAAGCTGGATATCACATAGCTTATTAAATTTGGAACTAGTGAGGTAAGCAACCACTAACATTACGCATTTTACGACTGTCTTTGTTGATAGGAACATCACTTTCTTGCCTTTTTGTGTCACTTATCATAAAGGATCAGCCTTAGTTTTTTCTATACTTATCTGGAAACCTATTGATTTGTGGAATCAAAGATTGTGTGCTTTCTGTACTCTGGTGCTCTTTACGGAGTCATATGATATGGCCCCTTGTCCTACAGATAAATACAGGATAAAGTGAAGCGTATTTTTGCAGTCTGACCATGAATGCAGGGGATGGACTGTGGACGAACAACATTCCAATGTTTATATATTAATTATGACTTTGACTAAATTCTCATGCCAACCATATTACAGGCTTTATCTTCTATCTTTAGCAAAAATGAAAAACGCGTTTGTTTTATTTCTTTCTTGGTAAAAGAATCAACAACAGTTCATTTGTGAACTGGAAAATTTTCACCTACATTAACCCAAAAAAATAAAAG
>JANIHY010000005.1:66529176-66547337 GCA_027479065.1 Erythroxylum brevipes | reverse complement strand
GTTAAAAACTAAACCTAAAAATTAGATGATTCAAAGTTTTTATATTAAGCCATAAAAGGTATATCAAATATAATAATGTGAAGTGAGCATCAAAGATTATAACGCTGGACTATTAATGATAGAAACTAGGTAACCAGAAAGGAAGGCACCTCAGCATACTATTCAATTGCTTTAAACATTGATGTTACCGGTGGACCTAATTCTTTAGTTTTTAATAATAAAAATTATTAAAATAAATAAAATTGAAAATTAAAAACTGAACTGTTAAACCGTTCTTACTGACAGATTTTTTATCAATAATTTTTATCTTAATTTCTTTTAATTAGTTTATTCGTAATAATAGTTTTTTTCTTTTGCTTCTGATAAGATCTCGTTTCTATATTGTGATCCCGGATCATTCTTGTACTCGTCTTACTTTCCGCATTTGTCTCTGTCCAGACAGATATGGAAATCTTTCAACACACATATATTGCAATAATTCTTTAAACAATCAGTAACTGTCACGTGTACCTTTCTGGGTTATCTGCTCCGCAGCTCTTACTGAGCTTGATCCGGTCCAACTTAGATTATCATGGCAAGTGACCCCGTCCTGTACGTTGAGCTGTCGAGGATCGGAAGAAAGGTTAAAGCTTTGCTATTCTTTTGCGTGAAAAAAAGAAGAAGAAGCCGTCTTTGATGCAGACAGGACTTGCCAATGGGACAAAAGCTGATGGCGAATCGTAACCTCAGTGGTGGGGTTTCAGTTTGGTGCAAGAATTTAATGAGTTAAAATGTAATGAAGGAAAAAAGATGAATTTTTGTTTTGTACATTGGATACAAAGTTCCATTTTCAACTTGACTCGAATAAGCTCACCGAAGACTCCAAGGGTTTTTCTCGTTGCTTTTGCTTATCTTCAAAATGCCCGTTTCACACCTGTACATACTTGGATTCTGTATACAAGATTAGGCGTATCTACATCATTATAATTTTCGTTTTTCTGTTTTACAAAAAATATATTTTATGGGTTCATTATTCTCTATTGGTTAAGCTGACTTCTATTCTCCAATTGCCGTGTATGGACTTTCTGCTGCTCATCCACGCCTAGTCTTCTTGCAAGAGTGTTGCTTGATGAATATCTTTTGAGATACGGAAGTTGCAGATCTTCTTTCAGAAAATTAAGTTGCAGCAAATCCAACAAATTATATTGAAGGTAAGCTTGCTAATCTAAATATGATTTTACCGTACTTTTCGTTACCTTAGATGGTTGTGGTAATATTAGTAATCGGAAGTGCGATCAAGAGTTTGTAGAAAGAAAGAAGCTTTTATCGATCTGGAAAAATTGGCAGCCTTTGTTTTTGTTTCTTGATTTTGAACCAAAGAAAAGAAAATTTGGGAAGTGGGTTTTGAGGAAGTAGACAGTTTGAGAGAAATTACAGAAGAATTAAGCAGACGAGGTTGAACCTGCAATTTTGGATGCCTTCCTGTGTTTCTTTCTCTTTACAATATTGATTACTTTTGTATTGAGTCAAGTTGCATAATTTGGAACTTAAAGCTTGTCAAGTTACTGAATCTGGTAACCAAAGATTTCACAGATTCATTTAACAATTTGTTTTGATTCATATGTTATTTTCTAGTTCCTGCTTTCTAATTCATATGCTAGTTACATGACGCCTGACAAATTCTTTCATGTAATGTATACAGTTTATCAAGATTGTCTTTAGGTAATTTGCACTGTCTTCTTGGCGGCAAATTGTTACTTATTTCTGTTGTTTTCTTGATATCTTTGCTGGTTTCACGGAATGGTGCTCTGATTTTCAATCCCTGGATCTGCAGAGGTCACACTATATTAAGGAAAGCGTTTTGTTGCCATGAAGTGTTTCTCATTCTATGGTGGAGACAAGCCGGAACCAACAACCGTGACAGTCTCGGCTCAATCCTTGACTTCTAAACACAGTGATCGCGAAGTGGGGCAATCTGGATCTGAATTGAATTCTCAAAATGTCTCGGGGGCTAGCTCAGAATCCATGGGGAGGCCTTTGTTTCCAATAATATCACCTAGACAGAGCAATCTCAGAGTTTTTACTGTTTCTGAGCTCAAGTCAGCCACCAAGAATTTTAACCGCGGTTTCATGCTTGGAGAGGGTGGATTTGGCTGTGTCTATAAAGGGTCCATAAAGAATAGGGAGGATTCAAGTAGAAAGATTGATGTTGCTGTGAAAAAGCTTGGTAAGAGAGGAATGCAGGCAAGTCTTTGTCCTTATGGCTGCTTTTCGTAGTTCCTTTAATGCATCAGGAGCAAACCAATGTTTTGGGAGGCTTAGTAATTAAGATGGTGTAAAATAATAAGATTTGAATGTTTGCTTATTGAAACTGTTTAGTATTTTCTAATCCATTATGTAGAAAATGCTACTCACCTTTATAGATTCTCATAAACAACATTGTTGCTTTACCTACTGCTATCAGATTACTTTTCTCCCTCTCTTTTAGATGGTTTTACCTTAGATCATGGTTGGCAGGGGCACAAAGAGTGGGTCACTGAAGTAAATCTTCTTGGGGTGGCTCAGCATCCTAACCTAGTTAAGTTGATTGGTTATAGTGCTGAGGATGATGAGAGAGGAATGCAGCGGCTGCTCATATATGAATTTATGCCTAATCAAAGTGTGGAGTTCCATTTATCCACTCGATCAGAGACAACTCTCTCATGGGCTATGAGATTGAAGATAGCTCAAGATGCTGCTCGTGGCTTAACGTACTTACATGAAGAAATGGATTTTCAGGTATGTAACTATTTATTTGCATCTTTTATGGTACACGTTTCCTAGCAAATGGTCTTACAGTTCCATGTGCGCAAAACTGATCACTGATTTCTCCTCTTTTCCTTCTCTCCTTACTATGTGACATAGATCATCTTTAGGGATTTCAAATCTTCAAATATCCTTATAGATGAGCAGTGGAATGCCAAGCTATCAGACTTTGGATTGGCTAGATTGGGTCCTCAAGACGGTTTGACCCACGTCTCAACTGCGGTATGCCTGTTGAATACATTGGATAAATTCCCACGTCAGACACCATTACATGAAATGATTGACATAGAAACATAACTGCATTCAAATGTGCGTCTTATGCTATCCACAATGCGTATGTGATGGATCATTTAGAAATTTCGTCCTAAAACATGACTGCCATAACTCTTTTACTTTGTCCTATATCTGCATTTTGTCTTCACTCCAAGAGGTGCGTGGTCTTGAATTTGCTTAGTTGGGATATTTTTATGTGATAAACATCGAAAGTAGAAAATGTTTCACTCAGCCATTTGTATGTCAACTTGTAGAATGCTGGCCAAATGGACGTTCAATATAATGGCATAGTCACTATCCATGTGTAATCAAAGTTCTTAATGTTCATGTAATTGACAAAATTTTTCCAGGTTGTTGGAACTTGGGGATACGCAGCTCCTGAGTATATCCAAACTGGACGATTAACATCAAAGATTGATGTATGGAGCTATGGGGTATTCCTGTATGAACTCATCACTGGTAGGCGCCCTCTAGATCGAAACCGACCAAAGGGTGAACAAAAGCTCTTGGAATGGGTAAGGCCATATTTATCAGATGTCAAGAAATTTCGTCAAATATTGGACCCCAGGCTTCAAGGGAATTATCACCTAAAATCAGCAAAAAAGTTAGCAACACTAGCGAACAGATGCTTGGTCAGAAACCCCAAATCACGCCCAAAGATGAGTGAGGTGTTAGATATGGTAAACAAGATTGTAGATGCATCAACTGAGGCAGAAAGTCTTGAACTCTCAGTCAATAGTTTGGCATCAATGGAGACTTCAAAGAACTCCACAGCAGACAGTAAAACAAGGGATCTGGATCTGAAAACTGTGGAGAGTGGTTGGTTTGCTTGGATGTGGATGCCAAAGCTCATCGGAACTTGCTGAGAGCAGACAACTTAAGCGAACTTAGGGTCTTTTGGCATTATTCAGTGCTTTGGATGGACATCTTGAAGATATAATGGTCTTTAATCACCTAGTTCACACGGTAACTTATCTGATATGAATTCCACTGTAAAACAAAGCGGAGGGGAGAAATTTGGAGTATCAGGAGGTGTTGACTTCAGTTTCATATTTGAAGCTTGACGGATTGGCTCGAATTGGAAGGCGTGGAGAAGATGTGTTCCTGAACCAGTGTAAACAGTTACTTTACTTGCAAAATAGGCAAACTTCCATGTACTAATGTGAAGGCTTGAGCTCGGTGGAGCTCACGTAACTTCTTTATCTATTTCAGGAGAGTTTAAAGCAATGAAACTAATTGTAATGAAACTTAATGGTTAGTTGTGAACTTGTGATAACAGTATAGGCTAAATCAATAACCACACAAATCCATGGCTCCCAGCCTCTTAGGCAAGAGTGTTATCCAACCCAGAACGAGGAAAGTTCAATAGTTTCGGTCATTTGGGATCTTTCCCACATATTAATGAAAAAGCCACTTTACCGTCTCACTCGTTTTCCAAGTTTCAAACTTTGTTGGGAATAACACGTCTTGTGCCAACATTGACATAAACAGCTGCAAAGAACAGAATCAGAAACAAGCAAGCTATATTGATGACCCTCACAAGAAACAAAAAAAGGATCTTTAAGCCAAAAAGATGAGAAAAGAAAGACATGACGCCCCACCACCATCACCGCCCCGTCGCCGCCCTTTAAGTGCGGGCTCAAAAGGGGATATAGTCATTTCATGCAATAGTTTGCATCTGTTCCAATTGGAGCTTGTGATGGTTTTGTTGAACTCAGGTAGGGTAAACACAAAAGAGACGTAATCAGAAAGCGACAACAACCTAAGATGCTGGAGATAATTACGTTGTCACTGTCCAAACTCCAGTGAGAATAACCATATAAACATTAATCAAAATTATATTATCAGTAAAAAAAAAGGTTTAGTGGTCAACGAGGTAAGCACTAAGCAGTCAGTGACAGGCAATCGGGACCGTCCATTCAAAACATGTTCGGCAGTGCACATATACACCCAGATAACCTATAAATGCTGGGAAATAGTATGGTGCCGAGCCTGTAACGCTTTGCTTGCTCCAGAGTTATTTTATTTTGATTTTCTTTTCTTACCAAAAAATAAAAGAAATTCATTACTTAAAAGTATCTGTTCCTAATCTTTTGATGCTTAGAAGTCTACAAATCATTCATAGTTGTGATATCCTTGGCAGTGCCCAAGCACAATCTTTCTGTTTTGTTTTGTTTTTTGTTTGGTTAATTAATCTAAGCCAATTTGGGTGAGTCCTTAATCCTGGTTGTTGTTATTGTTTCTTTGTTTATGTTTGATTTGATCTAATGTTTGTTGTTTGTTTCGGCTGTTTGATATGTTCGTGCTTTAGTTTGGTGGTTATTTTGCAGTTGATCATGGTCCAGTAGTTGTTTTGGGTTAGAGACGTTTGAGGAAGCGAATTAGAGAGATGACATTTGTATTCTTGAACAACCAATATTGATACGATAAGCTTGTCCAATATTTGTTTGTTGGTAAAATAATATGCGAGGAGTAACTTTTTGTTTGGAACTTGAGCTTGTGTTGAGGAGAAATGATTAAATTATGATGCTGGTGCAATAAAAAAATTGAGCTGGAACATTTCTAAGTGATTGCTGAATGCTAACACTGTGTTTTGATTGTTAGGTGGAGAGATTGAAAAGTGATGGCTACTTATGATCAAGATTCAGATGTAATCAGGTGGGGTCTTAGTCTTCTTGATGCTGATCCTCCGTTGTATTCTGGATATTATGGTGAGACTGTAGAAAGCGGTAACAACTATCAGGAGCAGTATATTGAAGACCGATATGATATTACAGATTCTAACCACGTAGAGAATGATGAAATAATTGCCCGTACGCTGCAAGAAGATTTCTCGCAGCTAGCAGTTTCAGAGGCCTCGGGATACTCAGCTGCTGCTGAAGAATATATGCAGCCTTCAGTTCAACCACATGATTGGCAGTGCCCTCCAGCTTCTAATCACTACTCAAGTGTGTAGAATGTAGTGAACTGGTGGCTGTATCTGATTCATTTCATAGTAGCAAGTGTCTTGATGGTTTTGGTGTTTTTAATGTGCAGACCACGAGTATAGACTTGAAGAGGCTGATGACACTGTCCCCTCCACTTCATGCTCTAGTCCTGGAAATGCTGAAGAGTATCTTCATTCTCCTGAATATTCTGAGGACAATGAACTGGATGATGAAGTAGGCAAGACACTGAATCAAATGATTCCTATTCCTGTAAGTTGAGCTGTTTAAATCGTTATTCTGTTATGGCAGCAAAATATCCTGGAGATGTTATGCATATATGAAGATGCAAACTTGCATCATGTTTTTTTGGCTATTAAAGATCTTATTTTGTCAATATTTTGTCTTTATTAAAGGTGTTAATGCGTCGATAATTGATCTTACATCATTTAAGTGCTGTTTGTCGAGTGTATGTTTATCTAACAAAGTTGTGGACATTTAATATTACGTGATCTTTACTTATTCTGTATTGTCCAGCATGTTCCCAGAATAAATGGTGAAATACCTTCCATAGATGAAGCAGCGTCAGATCATGATAGGCTTATAAACAGGTACTAAGTTTGATCCTGAAGTAAGATTATCCCCTTCCCAAAATATTTGGTTTCAGTTAAGCTTAATGTCTTCCTTAGTTTCATTTTATAGACCAAATCTGTACGTGCACCATGCTACATGTACCCTAACACCATGAAGAACATGACTGTATTTTAACTTTAGATTGCAGTTATTTGGCTTTGTGGAGCATAAGGTTGAAGGGGATGGTAACTGTCAGGTTAGAACAATTTTCAGATCACCACAGTCCATTGTACAATCAGCTATTTTTAGGACAGTTAAACGAAGGTTCCTGATTTTATTGCCATTGCTGGCTAAGTTTTTGATTAAAAAAAGAATAACTTCTCGGTGTTTAATAATCAACACTCAGTTCCGGGCTTTGGCTGATCAAATATATCATAGTCCTGAGCATCACAAAACTGTGAGACGGCATGTTGTTAATCAGGTTTCTTTCTTTCTTAACTTTCTTCTGTTAATTTCGGTTGGTTGACTGTAGTTTTGTGAACCCTGATGTATTTTCCCATGGCATGTTGTATAATCAGCTTAAATCTCAGCCGGATAACTACAAGGGATATGTTCCCATGGAGTATGGTGACTATTTGAGGAATATGTCCAAGTGCTGACAGATCTTTCCTTTTCCCTGTATTTTAAGTGTTTGCGTTTTGAGAATATTATGTTGATTTTATGCCCTTTATTCATGGTCCAGGAATGGTGAGTGGGGTGATCATATTACATTGCAAGCAGCTGCCGACTCGGTATTATTGTAGAATGGACTGTTGGCCCCATCTTTTCCCTTGTTTAGATTAGATTGAATGCTTACATTTTTTATGCAAAAATGAAAAACAATTATCGTGTTCATGCTGGTATGACTTGCATAAATCACTGCAGTATGGCGTGAAAGTAGTTGTTATGACTTCCTTCAAGGACACCTGTTACATAGAGATTCTTCCTGTCATCCAGAAGACCAAAGAAGGTAATAACTACAATTATAGTTTGTCTTCCAGGTAGAATTAAGAAGTTGCTCTAAGAATTCTTCTGATTTGCTTGCTGCACATATTTTATGTCATTTTTTTTTTCAGAAGTGCTCAAGTTTTAGATTCTTTGTCATATCTGAAATCTTTGAATTTTCAATAATCATTTACTTAACCGGAGATTTTGAGCTTGTAATTTATTATCTGAAATCTTTGAGCTTGTCTTTTTGATGGATTTTCGTTTTCTGGTGCAGTCATTTTCTTGAGTTTTTGGGCAGAAGTACACTACAATTCAATCTATTTTGAAGTAGGTAATGTTGTTTTCTTTGCTTTGCATTTGTTGTATGGTCAGAGGGGGAAGTTAGAGACTGTTTGGGACAGTGAATTGCCTGGTCTCAGAGTAATACTAATCTACCATAGATAGTGCAAGTCCAGAGATGCACCAAGCTCTCTAACTTTCACATTACCTCAGTGCCTGCTCCACCAGTTTTGGGAAACAAAAAAACTGTTGAAGAGAAACATCTAACAGAGGAAATTCATTTGTCTTTACTTTTGATTCAGATACTTCATCTGGGGAGTTTAGAAGAAAGAAAAAGTGGTGGAATTTTGGGAACAAGCACTAGGGAAGATTGGTTATATTGTAATGGTTTCCTTCATATTCTTTTGTTGCTGAGGCTGCTGTATAACAGAAGAAATGCGGCCTCTCTGGTGCCAAACATTCTTGTGTTCTATTTTCCTGTAAAATTGAGCCCAGCTCTTGTTTTATGTGCACATTGTAAGCACCTATGTCTCAATTTTTGGCTCTTTCTGATAAATGAGATCTTATTCAACTTCTACTGGAATTGCTGGGCTTCAAATGAGGAATGAGACGCTTTATGTCTGTTTCAAGTAATCTGAACCCGGAAAACTCATTTACCTACTCCAACAAATTGGGGGATAGGAAACCATTTGCTTGTCTACATGTCATTCCTTGTTCCATGAGAAGACAAAGAACAACATAACGTGCCATGTTCCTGTTAAGACATGTCACAAGCATGTTTGTTTGCCTATGGAATTAACTTAAGCTCTCTTCATTGTCCAAGGTAGCTTACAGGACCTGTGAAGCGGGTGATGTGATGCTTTGTTGGTCCCACTAAAATTTGTGCCCCCTTTTTTATATCAACAACTATTCTGGTTTGATTAAAATTAGGGACTGGGTTGTAATCATTCAACACGGTTATCGGGAGGGTAATTATTATACAGACTGACTTGTTCATTTCGTCTCTCAGTTTTTCTTCGGGATCACTAATTTTGAGCATCCATCTAGCGGATGCATACCTATCCTCTTAAAGGATGCGTCGGGAATCTGTCACTCGAAAATTATCATGTAATTTTTGTTATTCTCCCTTTATATATATATATATATATAGAGACTTTAGAAACAAGATGAGTGGAAATGAGGGATTTGAAAGTTGAGAAAGACAATTGGAAAAACCAAAACTAATATGAGATGATCTTTCCTTATAGTTGTCATTTAGTTGAGAAATTGTGTATCGTCAAAATTAAATAATACTCAATAAATTAATAATTTTTAGTATAAAATAGTCCTCTATGATAAGTTAAATAATTATATATTAATCAATATCTCGTTTAATTAATATTTTATGTCGTGATAAGATTATTGATTTATTATAGTTCTATTTTATATATTTATATTGATAGAAAGAATTACATGTAAGAGCTACTTTATGAGTTGGGAAGTCAACTTATAATTACATGGAAAAATCATAATTTTAATAACCTCGGAAAATGACTTATAATAATCCCACAAAAGTGACCTATAACTTTGTTTTTTAAGAACCGGATATAAGTTAAAATTAATAAGATAAGAAGTTTAAGGTTGAGAATATTCACTTCATATTGGACTGTTATAAAATCAGATAAAAATTGATTAAAATTAAGAAATTTAAAATATAATTATCCTTTACTTATAGAAAGATTTAAAATTTAATTGAAAAAAGAGATTATTAAATAAAAAATTAATTAATTTATTTTAATTTATAATTGACCAATTAATAAATAAATTAATCATTTTTTAACCGTAAAAGTTATTAAAGTAAATTGAATAGAAAATTTCAAAATCAAATTGAATAATTCGAGGTTTGTGCTGTTGTAACATAGAATCGACCGACTTTTTTTTAATAATTATTTACTATTAATATTATTGATAAAACTGTTACAATGTATGAAGTGGGCTTGGAGGACCATCTAACCTGAAATTTAATTGTGGGCTGGGTTTGGGTGTACGCAAACGACGAAGAAGATTTTTGTTCCCAAAACGACAACTAAACAAGGATGTTGGAAGCAAAGGCACCCAACCTGATCCTCTGCGGCCGAATGGGTTGCCCATTTTGAGGTGAGAAATTGTCTCTGAAAAGTGAAACTCAGTAGGAAGTTGGAAGCTCACTCTGAACCTTTCAATGCTTCTTTATCTAGTAAACAACATGTAAAACCCGAACATATGAACTCAACGTCTTTAAGAGTGCATGTCTGCTTGCAATTTGGCATAGCAGGTCAGAGAAGATAACGCTCTTGTCTTAGAAATTTTTGTTAGAATGTTCACGGAGATGGAGGTTGGAAGGGCTTTGCTTTCTTCTTCTCCACCGCTTCCTACAAGAACCCACCTCAGGCATTGTCCCTCTTCTTCGGGTGAGTGTCAAAGTCTTCCAAATTTTCAACATATAGTTCGAATTTTTACTTTTTTTTTCCCTTCTTTTTATCTATGTTTATTCCTGTTTTATCTTGTTTCCTTACTTGCTTTTCGCCTGGTTGCTATGAAATTCCCAGAAAAAGGATAAGACTTCTTTTTGGGGTAAACAAAAAAAAAAAAAAGAATATGACTAAGAATATATAAACTAGCTTAAGCTTCACAGTATTCGACATTGCAAATTTTCATATATGTTGCTGGTGTATTCCAAATTTTGTTGGAACTTAATCTATCTAATGAATTGGTGATTGATTTTTCAATGATGAAAATATCTAGTTGGTCTTAGCTTTTGTTAGAACGTAGGCATGACGCTATTGACTATGACATTACCTCTATTTGGTCAGACTTCACAATTCATGGAAGGGGCAAGTTTTTCTTGGTGTTTTTGCTTTCCTTTTCAACTGATTCAAGTAAAGAAGGATCATTTAGGTAGGATATGCATTGCAATTACTTTGTTTGATGGTCTTTGTGAAAATAATCCGAGTTCTAGTCTCATGATTTGCTGAAGAATTCGTACGAAGTTCTTTTCTGTAAACATTAGACTTGTTTATGCTGATGTTTAAAGAAGGTTCATTTAGGTAGGATATGCATTGCGACTACTTTGTTCAATAGTCTATGTGAAAATAATCCGAGTTATAGTCACATGATTTGCTGGAGAATTCGTACGAAGTTCTTTTCTGTAAGCATTAGACTTGTTTATGCTGATGTTTCACAGTTTTGATGCTCCATGAACAAGTTGCTGTTGTTGCTGCTTCTATTCCAATCACCAGTGTTGCTCAACATTTTCCTGCCTCTGTTCTTTTACAAGAGCAACGTGATGACTCTAAGCCTCTTCTTAACATGTTCAAGGAAGATAGGATTTCTCAGGTTAGATTTACTTTATAGATTTCACTGAATAAGAGTTCAGAAGGTCAGTTTAGCTCTAAAATTTTCTTCAGCTTTAAATTTTAGTATGTAAGTGGAGAACATAAAATAAGTTTCTCCTTCTCCACAGTTTTTCCCATCTCTTTTCCCTCTTGTCGTGTGCTAGTCCATTTTAAATTGCTTTTCTCCAAGAATTTATTGGTTTTCTAATGATTTCATAGGTCTTTGAAAGAAAATAATGATGCTAAATTCATACTATTATCTTGCTGCACATGATATCCTTCTTCATTACAGGAAATGCTGGATCGGAGAGAGATAGAAGTTAATTCCTCCACACTTGGTGAGAACCATGATAACTTGGATGAACTGCTGCTGCAATTTGGATATCAGACACTTCAATCACCCATTTTAAGGAATTTGTAAGATGAGTTAAGCTTTATTTTTCCTCTGACTATAAATTTCTCTCTTATTTTTGAATGGGATCCTTAGCACGGCTATATTCCTGTCGAAGATTCACAGCCTTACAAACAGAGCAAAAACTATCAATGTCCTTGGGTTTGCAGTCTGTTGCAAATAATACCACCAAGTTTAACGATGTTGAACCAAGTAATGTGATTGATATTGCCAAGAAAGCTTTGTCAGCTTCCAGAGAAGCAGCATTATTTGCTGAGACTTCCGCTAATTTCGACAATTCAGTTTCTACCAGGTTTATATTCTTTTTCTTCTTTTCTTCTTCCTTTTTATATCTCCCCCTCCCTGCTACCTGCTCAACTTTTCCCAATTATAACAATTTCTGTTTCTGTATTTACCAAATTTTCAGTTTGGGTTCCCCAAGCTCTACCTTTTCACATGAGGATGTGAAAATTGTAAGATCAACGCGGCGGCGAGAGTTGCAGTCTAAAAACCGGAGGTTACCAAAAGCAAAAGATATGTTTGATGAGCTTCACAACTTACGAAGAACTGAAATCCGGAAAAATAAAAGTGAAGAGTTTGATCCAAATGACCCTCTTCGGTTGTTCTTATGGGGACCAGAGACAAAGCAGCTTTTGACTGCCAAAGAGGAGTCTGAGTTAGTTATTCAAGTGCAGGTATATATCCACGCAATTATAAAACTGAAAATTGGCAAGCCTTGATTTGAAATCTTGTTTCTCATCTTGGAAATATGAAACAGGAATTGTTAAAATTGGAGGCAGTTAAGAGTAAACTTCAGTCTCACTTTGGCCGTGAACCAACCCTAGTTGAATGGGCTGAAGCTGTTGAGCTTAATTGTATGGTTTTGCAGTCACGAATTCGCTCTGGTAATCGAAGTCGAGAGAAGCTGATTCATGCAAATTTGCGGATGGTAGTTCACATTGCTAAAAGATATCAGGGTCGTGGTGTTGGCCTTCAGGACTTGTTACAGGTTATCTTTAATCCATAATACCTTGTAGGATGCACTTGTTTCTCTCCCTGGTTAAATTAATAGAACAAATCGTACCCATGGTTTTTTGGTAAGATGGTCATGTATGACTATTTGCTGCAGTTTTTCTTTTCGTAAATTTTTTTCCCCATGACTAATGGCTCTCAGGGGAGATGTTTTGCGAATATTATGGAAGGCTGCCGGAAATGTTATGACCATGTGCAACTTAGACCTTTGGATACAGCACTTGAATAACATTAAATAAGAGCTAGAGCATTAAAATCAATTAGGTCCAAATTACAGAAAGATTTTGATTTACAGATTAGCAAAAGAAAACTTAAAGGGCGATTCAATATCTTTAAGCCAGCGATAACTTTAGATAGAGTGAATGGAGGACAATGGTTAATGTGATTAACAAAGAATGGTTTGTGAATAAGGCTTAACCAGGTTAACTAACACTTTTAGAGTTACTCTTCTACAAATTGTGCAATATCTGTTGCCTAAATATACTAACTGAGGATTGATTCAGCTTTTAGAAAGTTGAGCTGCATATTCAGCTGTTATTTCAGCTTTTGCTCTCAATGATTCTCCTGGTGGATGCTATCTTAATCCTTTCCGATTGGACTAAGCTGCAATATTTAGAATTCTTACCCATTTTTTATGCACATCAATGTTTTGTACAGTACCTTGTTTAACTCTGGGAAAGAAATAATCACCTTATATTTCTGTTTGATTTGTATGATTGACATAAGATTTGAATTTTTCACTGAACTGGGGAGAAACGAAAATTAACTTTTGTAGCTATCAAAAGATTATCTGTTGGACAATTATTCCCTGGTGAATGCATATGCGAATGTTCAATTCATTCGGTTCTGATTTTCTTTTTGGGTGCTGTTGTAGGAGGGAAGTATGGGCCTCATGAAGAGTGTTGAGAAATTCAAACCCCAAGCTGGTTGCCGCTTTGCCACTTATGCTTACTGGTGGATAAGGCAAACTGTGAGGAAGGCTTTATTTCAACATTCAAGAACTATTCGTTTACCGGTAAAGATATCCTTTCCTTTTTCCTTCCGTTAGAATTCCTTGTTGATGTGGAAGAACACCACAATTGACTTCATTTTCCGTCTGGCCAAGGATTTACTTTTGTTTCAGCAGTTTTTTGCTAGCTTCTTTACAGATTATGGATCTGTATCTGCCATATTCCTGGCAATATGCATGGCAAAAGATGATGATCCTGTGTGCATTAAACATACAGGAAAGCGTTTACTCTCTCTTGGGAAAGATAATGGAAGCAAAGAGATCATGTGCCCGGGAAGGAGATCATAACCCAAGCAAAGAAGAATTAGCGAGACGTGCTGGAATTACAGTTAACAAGCTGGAAAAGTTGCTATACATGACAAGAGCGCCAATTTCAATGCAACAGCCTGTATGGACAGACCAAGATACTACCTTTCAGGTGAATTCTCATCATCTCCATTCTTATATTTATGTCCCTGAAGTTACTAAAAGGAAATGGCAGAAGGTGAGACAAGTAGTTGGACTCATTTCACATGTGAAGATAATGAGTTGCCCTATTTAATACTTGCAGGAGATAACTGCTGATAGCGAAATTGAGATTCCAGAACTAAGTGTGGCAAAGCGACTAATGAGAAAGCATGTTAGAGGGCTCCTAAACATTCTTAATCCAAGAGAAAGGCATATAATCAGGCTAAGGTTTGGCATTGAGGATGGGAAACAAAGATCTCTGTCTGAAATTGGTGGCTTATTCGGATTGACTAAGGAGAGGGTTAGGCAACTGGAAAGCCGAGCTTTAAACAAACTGAAACAGTGCCTTGGAAAGCATGGTCTTGATGCTTATGCTGATTTACTTGTTTAATGGTAAAGACACAGAGAAGCAGGTGTTTCTTCTATTCTGTAAACATGTAGATACTGTCCCATTCAAATGTTGCCCTTGCAATAATCGATATCGAAACGCATTAAGCAGTAAGTTCCTAATGATAGTTTCATTCTTCGTAAATTGTTAGCTCTTATAGAGACTCGTCAGATGAAGTTGAAACTGTTACTCTTAGTAGCATAAAGACTACATCATGTATTCGGCATTCAAATTGCATCGTCGAATTTGACTCCTGAAGAAGACAAATGGGTTAAGCCAATCCAGGTCACCGGCTGTTGCATTTTTCTTGTCCTACCTTCTTGTAAGTTGTAAGCCGATGTTCATGACTTCTTCAAGACAAGCTTCTGAACCAATAAAGGAGCCATCCTCTTGCTTTTTAGTTCAGCAATATGGAAGGCAAGTATAAAAATGTGTAACTTTGGACATTGTCGAAAGAGCTTGCATTGCGTTAAATTAATTCGGCAGAATCTTGTTTGTAGCTTTTCCAAAGTTCACAATTAACAAATAGAGACAATCTAACATGAAAATCTAGTAGCCGCGTACAATGGCCTCTTGACAAACTTGAAAGGGCATTGCTTGAAACTTTGTTTTTTAAAGACTTAATTATTAACTGACTACATTGTTGACCAGGTTTGGAAAATTATTTTGGAAGATAGACATTATATAAGGAATTGAGACATTGACATTTGGTAAACTCTACAAAGCTTTTTACAACTTGGCCAAAAACAGTTCTCGAAGAACTAAGCTCAAGCAATGGCTGATACAGAGGCAACCCAAGCTGGAAGCTCCATGCACGGAGTCTCGGCCAGAGAACAAGCCTTTGCCTTCTCAGTGACAAACCCTGATATTCCAACAGATGCCACAGCAAAATTCTCACTACCGGTGGACTCAGAGCACAAATCCAAAGTGTTCAAAGTTTATTCCTTAGCGAGCCCACATATGAGCACTTTCCACCTCTCTTGGCTATCCTTCTTCACTTGCTTCATCTCCACTTTCGTCGCGGCTCCACTAGTCCCCATCATCAGAGACAACCTCAACCTCAGAAAATCGGACATAGGCAACGCGGGGATTGCTTCAGTGTCTGGAAGCATCTTCTCCAGGCTTGTAATGGGTGCAGTCTGTGACCTATTGGGACCACGTTATGGTTGTGCCTTTCTTTTGATGTTAACAGCGCCAACAGTCTTTTGCATGTCTTTTGTGTCGTCTCCAGGAGGGTATGTTGCCGTTCGTTTCATGATTGGATTTTCTCTGGCAACATTCGTGTCGTGTCAGTATTGGATGAGTACGATGTTTAACGGGAAAATCATAGGACTTGTCAATGGTACAGCCGCAGGATGGGGCAATATGGGTGGTGGTGCAACACAGTTGATTATGCCTCTGATTTATGAGCTTATCCGACGAGCTGGAGCTACGCCGTTCACAGCTTGGAGGATCGCCTTCTTCATACCTGGTTGGTTTCATGTGATTATGGGGATTGTGGTGTTGAGCCTTGGCCAAGATTTGCCTGATGGGAACCTGAGAACTTTGCAGAAGAAAGGCGATGTTACCAAGGATAAGTTCTCCAAGGTCAGCCTCTTCTTCCATAGCCTCGTCGCCAACATTTCGATTATTACTAAGACGATTAGAATTCTCTCTTCTGCGGCAGGTTCTGTTGTATGCAGTCAAAAATTATAGAACATGGATCTTTTTTGTTCTCTATGGCATGTCTCTCGGAGTAGAACTAACCACAGATAATGTCATCGCCGAATACTTTTTCGACAGGTTTCCTCCTCTGCGCAACCTCAAAATCATCAGACTCTCTCAACTGCACTATTATTTCTCTCATTCACTACCAACATTGTCTTTTAGGTTTAACCTCAAGCTCCGGACAGCAGGCACCATAGCTGCGACCTTTGGCATGGCCAACATCGTCTCACGCCCCGCCGGTGGTCTCTTGTCTGACGTTGCAGCCCGCCGTTTTGGGATGCGGGGCCGTCTCTGGAGCCTATATATCCTCCAAACCCTAGGAGGCATATTCTGCATATGCCTTGGCAGAGCCAACTCTCTCCCTCTCTCCATTCTCTTCATGATTCTCTTCTCTCTTGGAGCTCAAGCCGCCAGTGGTGCGACCTTCGGTATCATCCCCTTCATCTCTCGCCGGTCTCTTGGCATCATTTCTGGTCTCACTGGCGCGGGTGGCAACTTCGGGTCTGGACTGACTCAGCTTCTATTCTTCACTAGCTCAAATTACTCCACAGCAACTGGTCTGACTCTAATGGGGATCATGATCGTTGCTTGCACTTTACCTGTGGCACTGGTTCACTTTCCACAGTGGGGTAGCATGTTTTTGCCGGCTATAAAGAACGCAGAGAAGTGTAGTGAAGAGTATTATTATGGGTTGGAGTGGAATGAGAAAGAGAAACAAAGAGGTCTGCACCATGGAAGCCTCAAGTTTGCAGAGAATAGTCGGTCGGAGAGGGGACAGCAGGTCGTTTCTGTGGTTACACCGCCTACTGCTACACCTACTAACTTGTAGAATCGATTGAGACTTGCTCTATGGATCGTTAAAGGAATAAATGAAATGAAGTTATTAATTATTATTGTATTTAACTTATCATCTAGAGAAACCTTATTAAAACAGCTTATAATTTAAAACTTTAACAAATAGTTGATAATTCCTATTAGAATTTAGATAATAACTAGTTGGTTTGTTTTGAGTTCATATATGACACAGAAATACCCTTTTAGAGGGGTCATTGTATCAAAGACCAATTAACAATTGTTAGAGAAACAACTTTTTTTAAAAAATAAAAATGGGAATTTCATTGATAAAAAATTAGAATCAGAACATCTACAAAACATACCTAAGGGGTTAACCTAGTCTCAACATAACTACAATGCTCATAATACACGGTATCATATATATGGAGAGCAGAAGAAAAGCATGGTAGAGGCTTTAGGCTGCACTTGTCAGCATTTGAATTTCATAGATACTTTTCAATGTCTCTGACATCAAGAGGGTGAGAGCTTTCTACTTGGTCTCAAATCTTTGAGCATTTCGTTTCTTCCATACTGTTAGTATCTTAGTAGTCTAAAGACTCAAGAACAAAAAAATGTAATTAGCAGTTAAAGAAACGATGCTCAGTTAAAGTCTGTTAACTGTTGTTAACAACCCATGAAACAAATGTATAAATTCGCAGAGAAGAGAATAAATGAAATATATTCATTCTTCTCAAATCAGTCTCGATAGCTTAATAATCTTTGCCTACGTATTAGTAAAAATAATAGTGGTATCAGAGCTTCTTATTAGAGGATCTTAAGGGATCTGTGGAGCATTTCGTCGAACAAGTAAGAGTCACCTTGAAGAAGCAGTCATCGCACCAAGATGGAAGGCTTTCCAAGCATGCAGGCACCATTATTTGATGGAGAATCGTACCAGATTTGGGCAGTAAAGATGCAAACCTATCTAGAAGGGCTGGATTTATGGCAACCAGTTGAAGAAGACTATCACGTGGATCCATTAGCAGATAATGCGACAGTGAACCAAATGAAGTATCAGAGGGAGAGACTTACCAGAAAAGCCAAAGCCAAGTCTTGCCTTTATTCAGCAGTGAGTCCTTCGTTATTCACAAGGATTATGCATTTAAAATCTGCCAAAGAAATATGGGATTACCTGAAGGCGGAGTACGAGGGAGATGAGAGAGTGAAAAGCATGAAGGTG
>JANIHY010000005.1:66505871-66515962 GCA_027479065.1 Erythroxylum brevipes | reverse complement strand
CTCCACTTGCATTTAAACTCCTTCATCTTTCCCTTCAGCTTTCTTTTCTTCCTAATCTTCATTGTCATTGCTAACTCCTCCACTAATTTCAACACCTCAGGCTGCCCAAGACAACTCATCTCAACAGAAATAAGAAACTGTAAGAATGAAGGAGATGATCTAAAGTTTCCAAGGATTGTTGAAACTATGAAGGTAGCATTGTAGTTCATTCCCTAGAGCTTGTCCTTCATTGGCAAGCTACTCCTAATAGCTAAATGAAACAAGTTTTAAGGATTTGCTAGTAACCCAATTGAGTTTCCACCGTGAGACCTAAGGCATGGAGGTTTAATGAGGACCATACAAGATTTGTTTGTGAATAGTACCCTGGATGAGTGGTCGTTCCATTTTGGCTAGTCCTTATTGGTTTTGTATGGATTGTAATTAGGTACATCTCGCATTATGTATGAAAGGCTTCTAAATTTACTGCTCTACTCATCCTTACATATGACCATATTCACTTTAGCATCTAGAGGGATAATTGTTCTCAAACATTCTAGGTGTGGGATTTTATGCAAAGGGCCTAAAGGATGACAGTGATCATATCAAAACCAAGCCTTATCTCTATTCCTAATATTGAATCTGAAGCCATCATTCATTATGTCCCTCGTTCTGGGTATTTTATTAAAAGACCAAAAATTGGACTGGTTCAACCTAAGAGACTAGAGGCTTTATTTTTTTGATACTGTAAATATGCACGTATTTCACCCAAATAGATTGGGGGTTAGTGAATAACCTCCATATTTTCTTTAGTACAAGCAATTTATTTAATCTTCGTATAGAGATAATGCCTAAGCTCGCCTCCTCTTTGTTTAAGCATATATATGACCTTTTAGCACCTTTATTATTATCTACTAGCCCTATCCATAAGAAATTGTTTAAGGATCCCTCAATGTCTTATAAGCTTTTGCAGTAAAAACAAATGAGCACACCAATGAATATGGATTTTATTTAGTACTGAGTTAATTAGCTAGAGTTTACCTGAATAAGATAGAAAACAATTGTAATGGTTGATTTTCCTTTTGATTGCATAAAAAAGATTGACATGTAACTTATCCTTTTGTCTAATATTGTAATTCCCAGGTATTTGAAAGGTAGTTCTTACCTGCTCAATCATGATATGTTTGATAGTAGTTCTACCCTATGAATAGAATCCACAAAAACATAAATACAATTTTAATTGAAGCTTGATTTGCACCATTGAAAAATGAAAGGTCATCTGTAAAAGTTAAATGAAAAGTTTAAGCTTCTTACATTTGTAGTGAAATTTAAAGCTCTTAGATTGATTGATGTTTAAGAATGTAATTCTCACAAATGACTCTAAAGAAATGGTAAATAGGTAAAGAGGTGAAGAGTCTCCTTGTTTAACGCTATTAGTTCATTTGAAAATTAGTGTAGGGTCTCCATTAACTAAGATAGTTGAGCATATGCATTCCTTAATCTAGGAGATAAAGATCTTAGGAAATCCGAAAGCACTAACAGCTTCCAATATGAAGGACTACCTAACTGTATCAAAAGCTTTTGTAAAGTCCACTTTCATTTTCTATCTTTTCCTAAGCTTATAACAGATTATCCTCTATGTTTCCCTCATTTATAAAGGCTCTTTGGCTTTTATCTATGAAGGTATCTAGTACAATTTTAAGCCTAATGACTAACATTTTAAAGATGATCTTATAAGCAACATTACAACATAAGATAGGTCAGAAATCACCTAAGGAATTCAAGTTCTGCTTTTAAGGATGAGGGTCACTTTAGTTAGAATGTTTCCTTTTAAATGCCAGGTTTTTTTGAAAGAAAAAGAGTGTTAAAGTCATCTAGACAAGGGGCCTTCTCAGGTGCAAACGAGAATAGAGCATTCTTTACATCTAGTTTACAAAAATGATAAATGAGAGAATCTTGCTGAGAGGAGCTAATGACTTAAGGGATAAATTCCTTTATGACTAATTTCAAAAGTAACTCAAATCTGACCCCAATAAATTATTGAAATAAGTGAACATTAAACTATTTATCTCAGAATACTTACTGTACATAATACCATCATCAATAAATGATGATATCCTATTCTTGCTTTTACAGCATATGATAGCATTATAATAGAATCTAAAGTTTGTCTCCCCCTCTTTTAGCCATTTAATTTTGGTTCTTTTGCTTACTAGGGAGTGATGATTGTTTAGAGCCTTAAACTAAGATTTAAGAGCTATTATTTCCTTTGTACTATTCATAACATCATTAGGAGTTTAATCGAGTAAATTTTGAATACATTATTTCTATATATTTTTTAAATTTGATATTTATATTTAATTTATTTTCAAGTATAATAAATAAATAAAGTAACATAAGAGTATAATTATTGAAGGTATCACCCTTATTAAATTTAAAAAAGGTTTAACTATATTTTATTTTTAATTTATTCTTATATTTATTGTAAAAATATAATACGGTTTAGTACTTTTCTAATGAAATGAATAATTTTACAAAGAGTATGAAAGCTATTTATATAACAAAAACATAAATACAAAGGATAAGATAAATACATTTAATAATAAGATAAGATTAGATAATAAGATATCAAAACTATTATCGTTATATTGTAATGATGACTATCCTTAACTTGTTAAGTACAAAAAATAAGATAATAAAATTTTAGAGATGTGGTCATCAGATCGATGACATAATGATGACTATGCTTAATAATCCCCCTCAAGCTGAGCATTCAACTTCTTAAAGATAAATCTTGTCCTGATGCTTTTCAAATAATGGTCAATCAAGAGGCTTAGTTAATATATTGACTATTGATTTGCATTTGATAATAATTTTAATTGTAAAATTCCTTATTTGATCTTTTCCATAACAAAATGATAATCTACTTTAATACACTTAGTTCTAGTATGAAAATTTGTACAAAGATAGAGCTCCAATATTATTAAGCCATAAGGTGACTAGTCCAGAAGAAAGAAAATATATCTCACCAAGCAAGGAATGATCAAATAACAACTCAAATGTAGCATTGGCAATTTCTTTATACTTACTTCCAGTTGATGATATGAAAATAGTTGACTATTTCTTTGCATTCCATTATATGAGGTTATAATCAAGATAAGCTACATAATCATTTGTAAATCACTTTTCATCTAGACATCTGCTCTAATTACCATCAAGAAACACTACAAGGTTGATGATAAAGATTTGGCAAAGAAGACACTATAATTATTTCTATGTTTAAGATAGTCTCTTAACTGCTTTCCAGTGCTCTTGAGTTAAGAAATATATAAATTGACATAATTTATTTACTAAAAAAGAAATATCAGGTCTTATCATTATTATATATTTGTAGTTTGTCAATAATTTGTCTATGTATGACATTATCATCAAATGGAGCACTCAAATATTTTGTCAATGGTAGATTATATACCATCAGAGTAAAGTACGATTTACTAGTATCTATATGTGCTTAAGAAGCAAATCAAATATATAGTTATATTATATGAAATAACGAGCATTTGGTTTAGAGATAACTTGTAATCCAAGAAAATAATGAAGGTTGGCAAGATCTCAAACTAAAAAATAGCTTAAAGTTGTTAAAGAAACTAATAACTTATAGATGGAGAAGAACCTATAACAAGAATATCATTGACATAAATAAGTACTAAAGTTTAAAGGTATTAGAATGTCAAATGAGTAAAGAGGTGTTAACTTTGGAACCAAGAAATTTTAGTTATATGAAAAATTCATTGAGAAGTTCGAACCATACTCTAGGTGCCTAATTGAGACCATATAATAATTTTTACAATTTATAAACATAATCAAGATGAATCAGACTGATAAAATCATTCAGTTACTTTATGAAAACATCTTTATATATGAAACCATATAAGAAAGAATTAGATATGTTAGATTGGAGAAATTGCATATCATAAATAGCTACTATAGATAAGACTATAAAGATTGTGGTGGGCTAAACCACTATAATGACAATATCATTATAATCCTTACCACTCTTTTTTTCCCATACCCTTTGGTCACAAGGCCAACATTATATTGTTTAATGCTACCATTAACCCTCTTTTAATTTTAAAGATCTATTTATTACCAATGATGTTTATAGCTTAAGTTTTAGGAACCCATGCCCATGTTTGATTGGATAGCAAGGAATTAAACTCTTTGGTCATTTGATTTCTCCATTCAAGATATGGTTTAACTTAGTTAAATGTTCTTAGTTTAATTGCTTATGAATGGGAGAAAAAAAAGAGTTTTGTTGGCATTTCTTCAATATGGATGGTCTCAATTGCATATGGCGAGTGTGATTTCCTAGTTATTGAATATGTTGTTTATATTGAGTAAAATCAACAACTAGGTTAAAACTTAGTTTCAGGTTAAATAGTAAAGGTGAAACATGTAACCTTGATATAATTTTGTTATTTTTTGGGTGATGGGGAGAAGGAAGATAATTGGATCCTCATCAATAGGAATAGAGGAATTTAATATCAATGTGATAGGACCAAAGATTGTTCTATAATAACATGTTTGATAAAAAAGATAAATACAAAAGCACGTCGAATGATATGAGTCAACAAACTCTAGAAAGAAAAGGGTTAAAAGTGATAAGATTCTATGATATGATCGTCTCTTGCAATTTAGATAAGATTACCATTTTTTAGAAAACCTAAAAATAAGACTTGCTGTAAAAAGTTTAAAGAAATTATCTCCAAGGGTTTTTAATTAATTAACTGTAATGATAAAATTGCACATTACAATAATAAGAAAACTTTTTATAGATATAAAATCCTAAAACTAGTCTTAAAAGGAAATACCATCTTAAAATATCAAATTACTAAACAATTTTAAACATACTTTTAGTGTTTGTCCTAAAGACAAAATCGGTGCTAGTTTTATTCTTGAACTTTTATTGCACGTAACAAAGATGAGTCTGGCATTGGTTAGAAGTTCAACTTCAACATCGGTTTGCTTTTGTTCCTCTAGTACGCGAACTCATTGAAAGACTAAAACTGGTTACATTATGTTTTTTAACCTCTAAAGGTTAGTACAAGTTCAACGTCATTTATCTTCTATGTCAATCGTAGGTTACATTTTGTAACTACATTCTTCAGCTAGGTCATTCACTTGAATCAATATTATAGGTCGAACTTCAACCTCTTGAAGTAGCAAAGCTTCACTCCTTGTATAAAGATGCATATTTAAGTCATTAAGTGATTCTTTGACCTTTCTTGCCCTACTCTATATCATCAGTCATCTAATGTTTTATAATAAACCACAAACAACTTTCAGTACTTAAATGGTAGACGCTTGATTCCTATTATTTTCTCTCTCTTTACAAGGACTTATCCTTAATTCAACATCTTCGTCTACAAAATCAAAAGAAGATAAATCAACAACATTGAAGGTAGTTTAAACACGACACTCACTTAATAAATTGATCTTTTAAGCATTGTTGTTCACTCTTTCTATAACTTGAAATGATACATCTCCTTTTTACTGCACTTATATTTTTGCTTGTTTGAAAATCTCTCTTTTCAAAAGTATACTTAAATTTGTTAAATTTGTTCTCTAGCTCTACAGATCGCTTCCTATTAACTTGCATAATATATTGTTTGGTATTTATGTCAATGTTCAATTTTGCCTTCTCATAAAGCTGCTTCACTAAATCAATTTTCATTGTCCAAGTATCTCTTTCACCTAGAGGAATAGATATAAGATTTAAAATAAATAATGGGATAAATATATAAACAATATCAAATGAAAAAATTCATAAAACTATGGCAGTTCTGATATAAGTAAATTCAGTAAAAGGAAAAGACTCTTCTAAAATCCTAATATTTCTACAAATAATAGCATGTAGTAAAGTCCTTTGAATCATATTAACCATCTTTGTTTGGACATTGTTCTGTGGATGACAAGTTGTAGAAAACAATAATTTAGTTCTAAATTTTTTCTACAAAGTCTTCTAAAAGTAACTAAAAAACTTAACTTCCGTATATGACCCAATGTTGCTAAAAACATCATGCAATCTAACAATCTCTGTAAAATATAGTTCAGTAATGTAAGATGCATCACTAGTTTTATTAAATGCAATTTAAATGTGTCACTTTTTAAAAAATTATCAACCAAAAAATTGAATCCTTACCATTTCTAGACCTAGGTAACTCTAAGATAAAAATCCATCAATAGATCTACCTACAATTCACTTGGCATTGGTAAAGGATATATAAGTCATGACGTCCTGCTCTAAATTTGGCCTGCTTAAAAGAAAAACATATCTCAAACACACTCTCTACATTCTCTTCATATGTGGCCAAAAGAAATGCTCACTCAAAATATCTATGGTATTTTTAAATCTAAAGTGTCTTATTAAATCTCTCACGTATGACTCTCTCACAAGAAACTGCATCAAAGAACAACAAGACATATAAGTTAGTTCTCTATAAATAAAAACCCTTCATACCTATAGAACTTTCCAAATACACAATCCACACATGCCTTAAACATATTATCAAAATCAAGATCATCAATATATACATCTCTAATAAACTCAGAACCCATATTTTAGTATACATAATATTCAATAGTGCATGTATCCTAGAAAATGTATTAACTACTATATTTTCCTTAACCTACTTTTACTTTTAACAAATAAGGAAAAGTCTCAATAAACCTTATACACTTGGTATGTTTCTTACTCAGATTAATTTGACCTTGGCTATATTTCAATAACTCATAGTCCACATGTATCAAAACTCCTTAGTGCATAAGTAATGTTGCCAAGTCTCTAAGGCTCTCACAAATGTATACATATTTTATTTTGAGTTAGGGCAATTTAGAGTTATTCCATTAAGCTTCTCACTAAATTATGATATTAATTTTTTATTTTTATAAAAATAGACCAAATTCCTACACCCGAAGCATCATACGTCTGTCAAAGGTGTTAAAAAAGTTCGATAAAGCAAACAAAGGAGTTAGAATTAACTCATCTTTTAATAGATTAAAGACTCTTTTAATATTTACTTTACTAAAATCCTTCACATTTTTTTACTATCTCTATTAAAGGTGCATTGATTATGCTAAAGTCTTCAACAAATCACCAATAGAAACTAGCCAACTAATAGAAACTCTTAACATCACTAATAATTTTGGTTGTTGACAACTTTCTAATAGCTCCCACTTTCTCCATGTCTACTTTTATCTGTTTTCACTTGCCACATGACTAAGAAATATAACCTAATTACTACAAAAAGTAGACTTCTTCAAAATTTCATACAACTTTTGTTGCGTAAGCACATGCAAAACCTTTTCTAAATGTTCATCATATTTATCTAAGGTCTTATTATAGATAAGAATATCATCGAAGTACATAACTACAAAATTACCTAAAAACTCATGCTAAACATTATTCATTGAATTTATGAAAGTGCTAGGTGTATTAGTCAAATCAAAAGACATTACTATATCAAACAACGACATTACTATATCAGACAACTCATCAAGCATATCATCTAATCTAAAAATCTAGTATCTATACTTTACAATGATTTTGTTGATGGTGCAATAATCCATACATATTCTCCATTATCCATCCTTCATTGGTACTAATAAAATAGGTTCAAAACATAAGCTTAAGCTTCCTCTCACATTCTCCAAGGGTCCTCCACCTCCCCCAATTCACCCAACCAATGGATTGTGGATAGCGGCACCACTCATCATTTGACTCCTGATCTGGAAAACCTTGGATTACACTCAGAGTACTCAGGCACAGACAAACTAACCTTAAGCAATGGTAAAGGCATTCCAATTTCTCACATCGGTTCCAATACTTTACTTCTCAATAAAAATCAGTTCTCTATTGATAATATTCTCCATTTTTCCTCCTCTAACACTAATCTTTTATCTGTTAGTCAATTTTCTAAATCAAACAATGTCTCACTTGATTTTTTTTCCTGATTGTTTTGTCATTAAGGATATCCCAACGGGATGTCACCTCCATAAGGGACAGATTAAGGATGGTCTCTATGCTCTCAATTCCATATCCAACACCACATGTCCTCCTCCTTGTCATTCAGTCACTTTTCAAGATTTACATAATAGACTTGACCATGCTTCCTACCCAACATTAATAAAATTCTTCAATAACATAATTTATCAGTATCTACCAAGTCTATGCACTCTTTATGTGAAACTTATTCTCTAAGCAAAACCCATAAGTTACCGTTTCAAGAATCCTCATATGAAGCAAAATCACCACTTGAATTTATATGCTCCGATTTATGGGGACCTGCTCCTATCCCTACCGTTGATGGTTATCAGTACTATGTTATCTTTTTTTATCACTTTAACAAATTTACATGGATTTATTTTCTCAAGCATAAATTTGAAGTTTTTAATTCCTTTGTTAAATTCTGGGCAGTTGTTGAAAAATATTTTGGCCTTCCTATCAAACAATTCCAATCAGACTGGAGTAGGGAATTTCAAGCTCTAAAAAATACCTATCTGCTAATGTCATGATTCAACGAAGTTCGTGCCCGCACACGCCTGAACAAAATGACAGTCCTGAGCGTAAACATCGTCACATTACTGAAATCGGAAGAGCACTTTTGTATGACTCTATTGTACCACACAAATATTGGGATCATGCATTTTCTGCGGTTGTCTTTTTCATTAACAGGTTGTCCACACCCAAACTCAATCACCTTACTCCATTTGAAAAATTGTTTCATCGACGCCCGGAATACAACTTTTTTGTGTTTTTGGATGTCTTTGTTTTCCTTGGCTTAAACCTTATACCAAAAATAAATTAGAACTTCATTCCACTCCGTATGTTTTTTTGGGATACAGTAAATTACATAAAGGTTATAAATGTATGTCCTTGAGTACTAGCAAAATTTTTAACTCACGCCATGTTTTATTTGATGGGTAGGTTTTCCCGTTCAAGAGCATTGATCAAGGATCCACTATCCTAGCAGTTCATACCTTCCCCACTATACAATCATTACCAAAACCAAATAATAGTCCATTACCAAAACCAATCGCTCAAACATTACCACCAGTCGGCCCAAGTCTCGTAGCTCAACAACCCACAATAACTCCACATATAAATCCTACCACAACACCTGTTGTCCACGACCAAACACATGACGTATGTCCACCTGCCTCACCTGATCCTGTGGCACCACAACCAGTACCAATAATTCAACCAAAAATTTTGCTAAATGTCGACCTCTCATCCTATAACCCACCAAGTACTAGCACTCATCCAATGGTCACTAGGTCCAAAATAGGCTCCTTAAAACCAAAAGCCCACAACACATAATCTGAAGTTTTTAATTCCTTTGTTAAATTCTAGGCAGTTGTTGAAAAATATTTTGGCATTCCTATCAAACAATTCCAATCAGATCGGGGTGGGGAATTTCAACCTCTAAAAAAATACCTATCTGTTAATACCATTATTCAACGAAGTTCGTGCCTGCACATGCCTGAACAAAATGGTTGTCTCGAGCATAAACATTGTCACATTACTAAAACCAGAAGAGTACTTTTGTATCACTCTGCTGTACCACACAAATATTGAGATCATGCATTTTCTGCAGTTGTTTATTCCATTAACAGGTTGCCCACACCCAAACTCAATCACCTTACCCCATTTGAAAAATTGTTTCATCGGCGCCCAGAATAAAACTTTTTCTGTGTTTTTGGATGTCTTTGTTTTTCTTGGCTTAAACCTTATACCAAAAATAAATTAGAACTTTGTTCCATTCCGTATGTTTTTTGGGATATAGTACATTACATAAAGGTTATAAATGTATGTCCTTGAGTACTAGCAAATTTTTTTACTCACGTCATGTTTTATTTGATGAGTAGGTTTTCTCGTTCAAGAGCATTGACCAAGGATTCACTATCCTAGCAGTTCATACCTTCCCCACTATACAATCATTATCAAAACCAAATAATAGTCCATTACTAAAACCAAACTGTAGCGACCCGAACTTTGTGTACCGGGGCCTCTCCCCTCGGTACCTCAAGAGGCCCGCGATCGCTACTTGTGGAGC
>JANIHY010000005.1:66451338-66469690 GCA_027479065.1 Erythroxylum brevipes | reverse complement strand
GAGCAGTGGCTCACCCAAGTACCAAAGAGGACAATACCTGGAGTGATGGCGGTGGAGGCCGGGCTCCACAAGTAGCGATCGCGGGCCTCTTGAGGTACCGAGGGGAGAGGCCCCGGTACACAAAGTTCGGGTCGCTACACAAACACTACCACCAGTCGGCCCAGGTCCCATAGCTCAACAACCCACAATAAATCCACATATAAATCCTACCACAACACCTGTTGTCCACGACCAAATACATGTCATATGTCCACCTGCTTCGTACCACAATCAGTACCAACAAGTCAACTAGAAATTTCATTAAATGTCAACCTCTCATCCTATAACCCACCAAATACCAGCACTCATCCAATGGTCACTAGGTCCAAAATAGGCTCCTTAAAACCAAAAGCCCACAACACATACACCACAATGACACCACCAAATTATACAGAAGCTGCCAAACACCAAGTGTGGAGAAACGCCATGGGAGAGGAGATTGATACCTTGATGATGAATGGCACATAGGATCTAGTTCCTCGAGAGCATACATCAAATATAATAAGATGCAAATGGATTTTCCAAATCAAACATAAACCGAAAGGAACAATCGATAGCTACAAAACTCGATTGGTAGCTAAAGGATTTCACCAAAGACCGGGTATTGATTACGTGGAGACTTTCAACCCAGTTATTAAACCGGCAACAATCCGTCTCATTTTATCTATTGTTGTGACTTTCAAATGGCCTATACGTCAACTTGACATCTCCAACGCCTTTTTACATGGCCAACTTGATGAACACGTTTTTATGGAGCAACCATAAGGATTCACTTATTGCAATTTTCCTAATCATGTTTGTGCTCTTAAAAAATTCTTATATGGATTAAAACAGGCACCTCAATCCTAGTACAATTGTCTCATGCATGCACTTTTGAAACTTGGTTTTAAAGGATCACAGGTCGACACATCACTTTTCGTCTACAATCATGGCTCAAAAGTTGCTTACTTATTGGTTTATGTTGACGATCTCATTTTAACAGGTTCATCTCCTGTCCTACTTCAAAATATTATTTCTGGTCTCACTAATCATGTTGCAGTAAAGGACTTATGTCTTTTGACTTACTTCCTAGGGGTGAAAGTCACGACAAAAAGGAGCTGCATTCATCTTCGTCAAACCAAATACATTCAGGACCTCTTATATAGTGCAGCAATGCATGAAGCTTCCACAATTGTGGCACCGGCCTCTTCCTAAACCAAGGATATATATACTCAAGCTAAACCACTTCATGATCCTAAACTATACCGCCATATACTGGGAAGCCTGCAGTATTTGACTTTAATACGCTCAGGCATAACAATGGCTATCAACAAAATTTCTCAATTCATGCACTACCCTTTGGTTAATAATTGGCTAGTCGTTAAGCAAATTCTCTACTATCTTCATGACACAATGCATCATGGTCTCATTATTCGACCCTATCACTCACCAACCTTGCTGGCCTATTCTGACATCGATTGGGGAGGTGATCTTCGGGATAGAAAAAACACAACAGATTATATTGTATATCATGGTCCTAATATCATTTCGTGGTCTTCAAAAAAGCAAAATACAGTGGCTCGATCGAGTACAATTGCAGAATACCAAGCCTTTGCGACCGCAACCTCTGAAGTTAAATGGCTACAATCATTGTTAAAAGAGCCTCGGATACAGCTCCCTATGCCTCCAAGGTTACTGTGTGATAATGTTTCTGCCACATACGTCGCTGCCAATCCTATTTTCTACTCGCACTCCAAACATCTCGAGATAAACTTCCACTTCATCCGGGATGAGGTAAGACATAAACGTCTCTAGGTTTCATTCTGTCTAGCAAAGATTAGTTGGCTGACATTCTCACAAAGCCCTTACACAAGTCTCAGTTCCTTAACTTAAAGTCCAAACTTCCTGTCATTCCGACTACAAGTTTGTGTGTGTGTGTATGGGGGTGACAGCTCCTTGTGACTCGGGATTTCATTTAAAGCCAATAAGATTTCCTTTCATTCAAACCAGCGGGATTTCCATCCATTCCAGCTCAAGCTATTCAAAGTCATTCAATCGGTTCTTGTAAATCAGCAACAATCAAATATTCTGCATTTTGAAATGTACAAAAGTTAGCTCCTAAACTAGTTCAACTATACAGCTATATATACTGTAACCTTCAATACTAAATAGTGACGAAAATTCCAGACCAAATTATTATATTATAGTGACAAAAACTCATCCAATTGATATAAAAAAATATATAAATAAATGAGTTTGTCATTCTTATACCTGTATATTTCACATGGTTAATAGTTCTTTTAAACACCATTATTGTTGTTATTTTGACCAGACTTTGTTGGTTGAGGAGAATATTATTATAGTGAGTAGATGACATAGGAAGAAGTAGAGCTAAGTTTTATTTGACAATGAAGTTAGCAACTATAGTAACATGCGAGTTTTTTAGAAGTATTTTGTAAGCCACAAGCTCTCAACATAATTTAGAAAAAGGAACTAGATGAGGAAATAAATTTAAAGCTATGATGATGTTATGATAGTCTGATCCAATATTGCAGTAGACTATGACATTGATTTCTCTTAAGGAGAGGAATCTCCATGCTACAACAAGCTCATTAACTAAAGCCTTTTCTTTTTAGTGATATATTGAGATGGTAAGATCATTCCTTTTCATCTCTTTTGATTTTATATGAATTTCAAGCTACCTTTTCTATGAGATTAACCCAAATGCAATTGATTGGACTTGCCAAACATAACAAGAGGACGTTAAACAAAATGACATATGAAAATGTATCTTCAGCATGGGAGTAACATTTAGTCCTTTTTTAACTAGGAATTATAAGCTAGATTGGTTATTTATTTAAAAGGATCAAAGGTAGAGGGGATATAGTTTGAGGTGGTGAATAGAAATTTGGATCAATAAAGTCATGTAAATTTTTGTAATTTAGATAGAGAATAAATTGAGCCTTTCATACGAGGTAATTTTTGGGATTCAATTTAATTGAAAAGACGTGGTGCACAAGAAAAGAAGAGGAAGGAAGGCTTGATGTTACTGACACAAGTTGTGAATTATTGGAAGTTATCATCATGAAATTTTTTTTAGGGTTTTGGTACCATGTAAAAAAAGAATATGATGTGGTATTTTTGCATTAAAATGAATAATTTTCCAAAAATATAAAGGATATTTATATGATTTCAAAGAATAAGATAAATACATTTTTACATTTGGTTTGATAAATATAAACAATAAGATAAAAAAAATATCACGCATACAATCATAGTTAACATAATAAACACAAATAAACAATAAGATAGGATAATAAAATACCATAGATATAGTCATCAATGACAATACTTAACATTTATAACATATAAATTAAAAATTATTTTTTTATTTTTTTAAAATTGTCTAAAAACATCTTATATTGATTGATATTAATATTTTTCCGTACTAACAATAAAACTACCGCGGATGCCAATACTATATTGATCACAACTTTATATAAACCTAATATCCTATAATTGTCATAGCCAATATATGCACTCGCGAATTTGATCTAAACCCTCCCTCATATGATATCCTACAGCTAGCATGTATATAGGTAATAAACCAAGAGTCCGTACCTAAAGCATCCAACTCTTTTGGTTTACGAACAATTTTCGTGGACGTTCCAACATCACACGATCCGGTGGCTCTTTGACTGTATAGGCATGTGAAGTGGGATATTGTGTCTATTCCATAGTGGAACTTGTTTCGATCGTCACTTCTTGCCTTCGTACCATGTCACACATATATGTTTCAAAGAAACTTCATTTGGTTGCTTTTCTTCTTTACTTTTGATGATTGATGTGGCTCTCGGTCGCATTTAAGAAACTCTGGCGGAATTTGGTACCACAGCTAGGGTGTGATTTGATTCTTGTGGACACGGTGAGAGTGAATCGGTGACATAGTACGTAGTACAGAATTATTCACGAAAATTTGAAAGGCTCTGAAATTTATTGATTCATTTGTTTGTCTTCATAAACTCTACCACACATCTCATTATCTATATATAGAATCAATCCAATCTTTGGCTCTTAGTGAAAATTAGTATGTGGACATTTCAGCTCTCACATGGCTGAGGATGGTTCACGCTGTCATCAGCATCAAGGGCAACGCTTGAAGTAGGTTTTATTGTACGCAATATGCTATACATATATACATACACACACATATATATATTGGAAAAGAGATACCAATTAATCAATAATTTATATTTTACTAATTTTTAGAGTATAATCATAGTTTAATAGATTATCAACTAAACATTCTTTATATGTCAGTTATCAATCTAACTAATTGAATAATTAAATTTGATTCAATAGATAGTAGATGTTAAGTTAACTAAATGAATTTGTTGTGATCGATCACATTAATTTCACAATAAATAAAGGAGTCCAACTATATTTATATTTTAAGAAAATATAAGCAATTGTGTAGTCATGTTTTGAGAAAAGTATTATAGTAAATTATGCTTGTAATTTAAATTCTAATATGATGTGAATGGATTACTAAATAATATACATATATAAAAGATTTTTAAAAATTATTCTCATTAATTTATTAAAACAACTATTTTAGCCTATTGTTCTAAATTGCATCTGTAAAACTTATTAATAAAGATTAGTAATTTATCGATTTTTAATATATAGTGATTAACTATATTTATATATAGGCTTGTGTGAAGGAAGTAATATATATAAATAGATAGACGGATTTTAAGTTTATCTTTCTATCCGTCTTATGGTGACGATGTTTAATCATTTTCATAACATGATTGAACTCGCATCATCAGTTCATTGCTTGTGTTTATTGAACTTGTGAAACTGGATGGCTTCTCTTAGATGTTGAAACTTAAATTCCATAGCTTAAGTGATGTGATATCGATCATATTCCCCAAGTTTTTAAAAACTGCTTAATGTTATTTTCTCTTGCATCATTAGTTTTCTGGCTAAAGCTTTAATTTGAAGAATGTCGAGTGATCATTGACTTATTTTATATTAAAAATATGTCATCGTACATCGTTAGATCCCAATATGTTTTGTAATAACAGTTAAACTAGGACCACTTAAGGACAAGATATGTCTGCCAACGTTAGCGTGCAAAACAGCAGTATATATTGTTTCAGGACTGAAGAAGAAAGACAGGAACATTGGTCCACTCTATGTCTTGAGATACCTACTGAGCAGTCAAGAGGTGGGCTGCTATGGTGGTAATCCACACAAAACTAAGGGAAAGCCCAACACAGAAATTTAGTAGTGAAAATGAAAAAGCTGATAAAGCAAATGCAAGTAAGTCTGGCAATTCTATCTATAAATACACACCAAGCCAACAGCACCCCTGTCCTCTATATTTACTGCTTCTATTTGTAGTTGTACTGACTAGCTTCTGTCTAGACGCAAGAAGCTTTTACACAATTTCATGGCAGACAAAGAAATGAGTTCAAGCTTTAATGATCAACACGTGCACAAGCCGTGTTCATCTTTCGGTCAAAAGTGCAGCCATCTGGTCAAGAAACAGCGTGCCAAGTTCTACATCCTCCGGCGTTGCGTGGCCATGCTTATTTGCTGGCATGAACGTGAATGCGGCGAGAGTTGAAGAAGCAGTTGTTACTGGATTAGAAAGAAACCTTGATCCTTTTATATGTATATGTATATGTACGTAAGAGTGTAATTAATAGAAATGCTATCATTTATTGGCAAGTTCTGCTCCTGAATTTATAAATCTTTCTTTTTGATGAATTTGGCCTCTCCTTACGTGCTTTTGGATCTATTAATCATTCATATGCTTCTTTGTCTTTCTCAAATTCTGAGCTTTATACACTCTTCTCCATTTCCATTTTTTCTGGGTCTTAAAAAATGCAAAGTCTTGGTTCTTGTGACCTGAATCATCCCACCATTATGTAAGTGCAGAAAATGGTCGCCAGGGCCCGTTTAGATTATTTTTCTCCTTCCATCTTCTTCGTTTTCTTCCCTAATTTCTCTCTCTCTCTCTCTCTCTTTTTAATAAAAAAATTTCTTCCACTACTGCTACTGCGAGAATTCAATAATGGAATAGGTCTAATTGTATAAAGGAAGGTGGAGGTTTCTGTTTAGTGGTCGATCTCTATTGGTCTGTCAAGAAATTTCTGAGTTTGGTCTCTTCATTGAGATTCCATAATCTAGCTGAAACAAGAAAGGTTTCTCTTTTTGCAGTTCAAATATCCAAGAACTTCCAAGTTTCTCGACTTTTCAGTTCTGCTTCTGCCAAAGTTCGACTGTGTTTAGTAGGGTAGAACACATGGAAAGAAAAATAGTTCCAAACTGGCAAATTCTCAGAACAATTTGTGAACAGTATTAGGAGTCAAAAACTCTCAAAACACTTGCGATATCACCAATTCAAATGAACAGTTCAATAGATATGAACAGTATCCAGTACCCGGAAACCATTAATTACCAAAGCTCCCTCAGTCCCCACCTTCCAAATCCTCTATGAATATGATAGACTAATCCAAACATGACATATTACAAGCAAGGCTTTAAGTTGTGGGAACATCAGACAAGAGCCAAGCGAAGCATCTAGTTTCAAATGATTTTGTATGGACCATACATTAATTTTAGTTTTTTATAGTCTTGTCTTCCGAAAACACACCAATCTTGGATTAGTGTTTCTGTAGGAGGCAGCAACAGATCTATCTTTGGCATGGAATAGGATGATGATTCATATACAAGTCTAATAGAAGGGCACGCGTCATGTCTGAGATCACCTGTTATGTATATATAAATGACTACTAAATGATAGCTTCCACTTTATGGGAGCAACTGAAGTCCCCAAAGTCTATTGATTACTTTGGAACCACAGGGAAAAGAAGTGTAATTTAGAGTTCAGATAAATATGATTGGTTTAAGAAGTGGATCAAAATCATATAAAGCACACTTTCCTGACGTAACACAGCTTTTCTTGGATGTTGACGAGGGTATGTTTCCAAGCAAGCAACAAAGTCCTGCTTAATGAATACTTATTCTTTCCTTGAACTAAAGTCTTCTCTTCGTCTAAATGCGATTAGTTGTTAAGTCATGTTAAATTGCCAAAATAATGGAACAGATTTGGTGAATGTAATAAAATAACCTCTTTAAGCTATCATATGATCACAGTGTCCCACTATACATACATTATAAAGTTAACATGGGAAAGGAAAGATTACTAGTATATATTATAATCCAATTTCTCTAAGAAAAATTAAATTTGTTATATGTATTAATTTCTTCACCTTTAATTTAAATGGTCTAAATAAATCAGATATCGAGGTTGTTAAGAATGTGCATAAGAGATAAGCAAGTGAATTTAAGAGCAATTTGATTCATCAAATAATCGTTTTTGGGTTTGCATAAGTTGAGATAGGTATTTTGAGTTGAATTGACTGTGTGAACCAAGATGGATGTTAAGTGATCCATGTGAACAAGAACATATGATCCGATGCTTCTAGTTTTGTGTACCGGATATGAGAAATCCCGGGCTAGCTTTCAGAACTGATATGATTGAAAGATGCCCTTTTTTGGGGGGTACATTGTGCAGGAAACCTAAATTTCAATTTCCATATCCACATCAAACTTTTTAATTCTTATCCCTCAATCATCCCCTACAAGGCAAAAAAAAAGAAAAAAGAAAAGACCAACCCTAGCATATAAAGTCCAAAATTTTTTCTCATCTGTTAGCTTTTCGACATGTACTACCTTAATTTCTTACTTGGATTCCAGCTTTCTATTTTGTTTTTCAAAGTATATATGGCAGAAGATGTACAGTATGTACGGACTCCAGAATGATGAGATTCTACAGCAATGTATGTTTCCATGTCAGGCACAACTTGGAGGATACATACGTGCGATACCTATTGAAAGGCCTAAAGAAAGTGTAATGGAAAGGCTCAAGTGGTGGGATGTGATATCCTGAAAGTCTTCTAACATGAAATTAAGGTCTTTAGTCCGAGTTCTCTACATTTCTTGAGATTTTGTGCGTAGAAACAAGTTTATACTTCATTATTAACTATTCAAATTAAATTTATCTCTTGTTTTAACTTTTAAGAGAGATAAGACGGTCAATTCTCTGTGTCATGGAAAGCCTTTTTAAGTTGAACTTGATCAATGAAGTAATACCTTTTGGTGTCTACTTAATGGGAAAGATACGTAATTAATGAAACAGATGGGAATCAATGAGAGGTGGGTGAAACTGTACTGTAGAACGAAAAGTAGGAAAAAATTGTAAAGAGGAAGAGAACGGCATAGTAGATGTGGATGGTGGTGGGGTTCACAGAAATGGTCAGAAGCAGACAGCGAGAATCCTAATAAGAGGGAAGGGTGAGAGATGAATGATGATCGATGCATACAGCTATCTATATATGTGTATAAAATGTATATATCTCTGAACCGAAAGCCCTACACTCTCAGTGCCCCCTCGTGCGGCCCTCCCCAAAGTCCTACTGCCACTCATGGTCCCCATGTTTTGACCATGATCTCTCCTCATTTTTACTCTGCCATGCATGCTTCATCCCACGATTGTCCATATTATTTTCACATGGATTGCTTCTTTGTTATAGGTGCATGTTCTGTTCTTTTTTCCCTCTCTTGATTTCTTTTAATGCTTCTGTGGTTTCAGCTATCTAGGTAGGGAGATTAAACTGTTCTGTAATATATAAACAAACATAACACAACACATGACTACATTTAATCATTACCATCAAAGGGTTTGAATTTGAAACATGGAAGCCCACGGTTTCTGCAATGACCAAGCTCTCAAGCGTTGAATCGCGCCTGGAGGTCGGCTATAGTTTTAAAGCCATCCTCTCATGTGTCATCACATAGGTCATGAGTTGTCGGTGATTGTCTGCCCGCCTGTTGTCTAAACTCAAAAAGATACCTACAACGAAGTCTCAAACAGTATTATATATATATATATATATATACACATATAAACCGTTCAGAAGGTTGGCTCAATGAATATATACATATATAATGGAGTTTTAGAACTTGATGACGTTGTGTAGAGAGTATGAATCAATTGATGGGAATGGAAGACAATTAGGCAAAGGATAGGACCCAAAGTGGAAGAGCAAACACGTGCATTACTGACAAGGCAGAAACATGGATGTAACCCTATGTTGTGGTATGTAAAGTGTAGAGAATAGCAATTGTCAAATTGGTTTTTATGAGGAGGCCGAGGCTCATAAAAAGCCGGAGACGCACGTGTTGATGACCAAAACAGAATACTACTATACTACTAGGGTTTGAAAGGGCAGTGTGTACCATCTCTAACAACACGCATAACTAGCACTACTATGCCTGTAGGCTGTAGCTTTATCGTTTAACAGTAAACATTCATATAGATATCTATAGTACAAGTAATGTTACTAGCTGGATACTATTGTTTGACCATCTTTAAAATGTTTTGTTAAGATTTAACAATATCAGTTTTAGAAATTTCTATAATTTGATTTGATAGTGTTATTTCTACGAGTTAATTACTACTTCATTGACTTATATAAACATTTTTAGAACTATATCTAAAATATAAAAGATTTTTCTATAAAAGTAATACTACAACTTTTTTTCATGTAATTAAGTCATTTTTATATGATCAAATAGTCATTTTAATTTCCTAATTAACATCTTGAGTAAATCATTTCTTCACTTAAATACAAAGAGTCCACAATTTTAGGAAGTAAGAATTAAGAATTAAGAAATTTTCATCTTTTCTCTCTTCCAAGGATATTTGAACCTAAACTTATTTAATTACTAATTTCAATGGTCATTCCCTCTATATAGAGGCTCACCTGTCTCTTTAATTAGTATAGTGTGTGTGTGTGTACTTTTTTCTTTTTGTATACATTTCCTTTTTGGAAGATTATCCTCTGCTATCATTTTGTCAGTTGTCCCATAACAATAGATTCTCTTTCTGAAATTGGCCTTCGGAAGTCTCCATCATCTTGAGATTAATTTATTGGATCCACTAGCCATGCATTCCAATGGCAAATGAAGAGATAATGGTTGTTGATGAGAATATAAATTGAATATCCTCTTCCTTCCTTATTGTATAAGATCTTTTTCAACTTCACTTAGCTTCTCATACATATTACTGTTCATCCCATCGTCAATCTTTTACTATTTGAATTGATCTGTTGTTCATTGACATGTTTATGAAAAAAGCAATAGATACGCGGACTAACTCGTCACCCATATCGTACCTTCGGATGTCGATTTTACACCCATCAGGTGTCACTGTATCTATCCTCTTAGAGGATTTATCAAGGCTCTGTACCCCAGACTAGTTTTATAATTCTGTTATTTCTTTCCCTTTAATAATAAAAAAAAAAAGAAAATGCTCTAGTGGAGGACATAAATGGGACATCATATTCTGTATAAGCACGTAGGAACAGTTTAATGGTGAACTTTATTTGGAGAATCACATGATCATAGCGATAAGGGGACCCATCCTATGCAATTGGTGACTTAGATCTTATAATTATAAAGAGAAGAAAAAGGAGGAATGGAGGTGGGGTAGAATGGGTATGTTGCCTTAGACATGATTGGTACATATCTACGTGTATGATTTGATATGATGTCCTCTCTACTCTTTATTACGACTTTCAGTATATGATATGATTTGATATGCTAGTTGTTACCATTATATGCTGTTTTTATGGCACTTTGATGATTGCCGACTCCTAAATTTAGAAAAAGGAAATGAATGATAGGTTATGCATAGGATATGAAATTCACGGTATTCAAACTAGGTCTGGTAGGATAGAAAGGAAAAGTTTTAAATGATAAATAGAGTATGAAAAATTCAACTTAGAATATACAATTTTGATTGCAACAAATATATATATTTAAATCCAAATTTAATCAACAATTTTACTTTAAATTACTCTAAAAATAATATAAATAAATTATTGAATATGTACATAATATACGTAAAATATGAATTATGAATTAAAAAGACTAAAAAGAATTGAGCTAGAATAATATGCCTTAAATTAAAAGGAAATATTTTTTTAAATATAAAAGTTGATTTTCATACAAACCTTTTAAAATAAAAATATATATTGTTTAGAATTTTAGTTTATTCTAAAAAGTGTAGATTGAGAAATAATGATTTCACATTAAATAAGGAGGTCCACAACTTTTAGTTTTAAAAAATATCTAAAAGCTTTTTAACTTAAGAAAATGTATTAAATTTAGCATTTCTACAACAATAACAATCCCGTAAAAAGCTCAGTGATCATGAGAGATCTATAGAAGTCCTATAGTATACAGTCTTATTCCTAATTAGTTGGCATATTCTTTTCGATAAATTTGACATTTCTCTATAAGTTATTTTTAAACTTAAATCTCAAATTTTAGTTATATTTACAGTAGCCCTTTGTCTTCATCGCTATAAATTGCAAGCTTCGAGAAGAACTAAAAAAATAGTAAATATATTTTTGTCATATTGTTTCATATATTTTTAAAATTTATCTCATAATTGTAGATAATTTGAATAAATTGAAAATATCTTATTATAAAAAATAGAAGTTGAAGCAAGAACTTGATAACTTAATTTCCTTCTCCATAATAAGGAGATCTTCAATTTTAAGTCTTTTGAAGTTTGAAAAAGAGGAAGGCTACTCCTATTGTACAACAACCTAATTTATATAATGAGCAGGGAAGAAACTAAACAATGGAAATAAGAAACATAGAAGTAAAGATAATGGAGAGCCAAACTCTATATATGCAAGATAAAACATCTTGGATGATATTTTGGAAAGGGGGTCGAGTGTAACACTTCCTTAGGATCAATAGACAACAGAGAGTTAGGAAAATGCCAATGGCAAGGGCCTTTGAAAGTGTGAGACTGAGTACAATCATATTACTCAACGAATATATCACATTAGTGTGAAGGTTTTGCATGTGGGGTTGTCCCCCGTAAAGTGGCTTAGTCTAATCAAAACCTTTGTCACCTGTTTTCTACCTAATTCATAAGTCTTAGTGTCCTCAACACTTCACTTTACTTGTTGCCTTTTGTTTTTGGTATTCGAGACATGACTCCCCATTTCCCGCACAGCTATTAGGATCATTTGGTTGGTTTTGATCTAACCACAAAGCCCCTCTTAACCTGTACTTGACATGAACTGGATAATCAAGATTTGTAGCATAACTTTTAAGGTAAACTTGCATGCATGCAATTAGCTAAACTCGTCACAAAAGAGAAGTAAAACTTTAGGACTTAAATTAAATGTTAGCTTTGGAATCCGCACCATATATATATATATATATGGGAAATTACTTTACAAGGAGAATTACTAGATTTGAGCACGAGTTAGGAGTAGTCAAAGAGGAAGGACGAAGTGTGTCAGTGCTAGTTGGCATGAGCATGTACTCTCAACCAAAACGTTGAATGGCTTTGCAGTTTGTCAAGTTCAATTGCTTGCCAATTCATGCACAACTTGCCATCCTTTTCCACTAAAAAGATGAATGTGGGACTTAATACATGAATGAATGACCATGTGTGTGAATGCAATTGCAGACCTTTCTTCTAGAAGAGAGCATACTGGTTTTGAGGAGCAAAATATCAGAAGTAGCAGAAAGAAAAAAATCTGCAGCAATCCCTATGAAACGGCTGAGCTGGGTCAGGTCCTTTTGTGAATGAATGAATAATTGATCCTCTACAATGCCTGACGCAACAATCTCATCGACTGGACCGGAGCTGGGACATGGCAAAACTGAAAATGTATCCCCGACCCCGATCCGAATTTTTAATTGCATTCACAAAAATGGATCTCATCTACGGGTATGTATTGTATTAGCCTAGCTCTTTTTTAACCCATTTCATCTCTTTATATCACCAAGTACTGCCAGCAAATTCACGAACTTTCCACCACTCAAACCGTCCTTTACTTTCTGTGTCTGGTTTTATTATGATGCGGTCAGCATGCTCGAGGACAGTCGGCCACCTATCTTGAGTAAAACGAACCAAGCAGGAGAAAACCTGGAGGCAACTTAATGACACCAAATCTATTCAAGCTCCTCAATGAACCCTTATAATGTGAACCAAGATATTCTGTCCAGTATTATCATATTTTATTCTGTCTCATAAAATCACAATCACTTATTTTGTGAGACTCACGCAAAACCTATACAGAATTCACATAAATAAATGGTTAAAATTCATTGAACATAATAAGACACCATAATATTAGACAGAAGATCTAAACTCCTACAATGTCCAGGGTTCCTACCAAAAGGAAAACTGATAAAAACTAATGGAAAAATGGATTTGAAAAAATGGTCTGGCTATGGATCATAATCCCAAATGGATCAAGTTCAAGGTTATGGTGGAGTTTTAAGATAATCCATCATGACTCTGGCCTAAGCCAGCTGTGTTTCAATAAATAATCTGACAGCAGTTTTCCGAAGAACAAAAATAAAAACCCGAATATATTACAAGTAAAGGCCAAGAAATAGAAACACAAGGCACCGCACAACTCTTGTGCTGGTTTGATCTCCGCCACTTCATCATCTCTTCTACCATTGCATCAGTGTTCTCGCTCCGTCCCTCCCTCTCAATACCCTGCCAGACAAGCACATGGTCCCTAACAAGGATGCTATAACATGAATAACAAAGAATAACCATATGTTCAAGCGGAAACACACCTTCTCTATGTTTTATTGCATATTTGCAAGCCCGCTGGCATATTTCTCTGACATCAGACCACTGAAGCCCCGAGTATATTTGGAAATGGCTCCGATGTCTACATCCTTAGGCAATGATTTCCTCAAGTAAGCCTTGAAAATTTGGTGGCAAGATTCCTCATCAGGAAGAGGAATATAAATCAGTTGATCAAGAAGGCAAGGTTGCAGAAGTGCTTGGTCTATGATATCAGGTTGTTACTAGCACAGTAGACATCCCATCCATCTCTGTCAGAAGGTGGTTCAGAACTCCGTCAGCAGCACACCCAGGATCTCCAACACTGCTTCCTCTCTACAAATATAGTGCATTGAAAAGCATAAGCAAGAAGAAACCAGCAATACAAAACAACACAAACGGATTCGTATCTCAATAACGAAATTCCATATAATCAAAATGATTATGATGGACATAAAACAGAGGCCCTGAAAATTAAATAAACCTGAGTTGGAATTGAGTCCGATTCGTTGAAAACTAGAACACAAGAATTAGATTGGTGTCCTTGTAAAAAATACTCTCTAACATTGGCCTCACTTTTGCCAACGACATTGTAAGCAATTCAGGGCCCTTGACACTGATGAAGTTTGCTTGGCAGTAGTTAGTGATAGCTCTAGCAAGACGTGTTTTACCACATCCAGGGGGCCCACAGAAAAGAACTCCTCTAAGGGGCGCTTCATGGGGTATTGAACTGTCTGAAACACAATAGTCAGACCTGTTATACAAGGGACACAGAGGCACATATCAAAATAATTAGTGTAACACATCCAGCGCATTCTGCAACAGCAGGCACCTTCTGAAGCTCATTCTTAACATTCTCCAGACCTCAAGTATCCTCCCAGGTAACGTTAGGTACTTCAACAACCTGATCCAAAATTTCTTCAGTTTTGCATTCGAAACACAAAGAGCCAAGTGAATCTATTAAAAAGTATGCAACAGCCCAAAGTAAGTAAATTTATCAAAAAATAACAATTCATAGTAACCATCTCACGCAGAGCAGATGGGTTGCTTGTTCCAAAAGCAATCTTTAAATGTTCAATAGTCACCGACATTGAGTCAAGCACTTCAGCATCTACAGACATCCATCTTTTCTCCGATACATTGAAGTGCAGCCTCAGTGCAAAGGGCAGCTAAGTCAGCAGCAACATAACCATGTGTGTCCTTATAACTTTCAAATTAACCTGCAGAAATCAAATAAGAATTCAACATGTTAGTTCACATAGAAGGTTAACTACATAAGATTAGACAATCACACTAACCCCTCCCCTCCTCTTGCAACAGACAGAGCAAAAAGACAAAGAAAGAACAATTTCTTACTTCTTCAGCAAGCTTCATATTCTGCATATAGATACGAAGAATCTCGAGATGCCCAACCTCATCTGGAACCTTAATATCAATTTCTCAGTCTAACCTTCCAAACCTTCTTAGAGCTAGGTCAATGCTGTTAGGAAGATCAGTAGCTCCAATGAAAATAACAAGTTCACAAATAAGTCTATTCATTAGGGTTAAAAGTTGGGAGACAATTCTCCTCTCAACTCCAGGGCAATCACCACCAATAAAGATGATAGCTGGTGCATTCTTCTCTGCTTCCTCAAATGCTTTTCTAATATTGCTTTCACTCTCTCCAGCTAATTTGACATGATCTCTGGTCCATTTACACAGAAGGAGAAAGCACTGGTTTCATTAGCAAGTGCACAGGCAATAAAAGTCTTCCCAAAACTAGGAGGTCCACAAAGCAGAATTCCTTTAGGTGGCTTCACTCCAATCGATTTGAATAGCTGAGGATGTCTCAAGGGAAGCTCTACCAACTCTTTCTAACACCAACAACATCATCATAACAGACTTCATACAATCTACTTTCGGCCTCCCTCCCCACCAAGTCTCCATCACAGAAAATCTGTGTCCAGTGCAACTACACAGAAATCTGGTGGGTACACTCCCCATCCACCTCTCACAAGAAAAAGATCACCCTCCCAAACTTGGGCAATATTCTTCCACGAAATAAGCTGAAAATTGCAACTATTCATGAGCTAAAGATTAAAAAAAGAAAAGGATGAAGGAGAAGCCAAGTAGGACATATATTAAGTAAGGCTATTGACAGTGTGCAAGATCACTCTAGGAGCTCCAAATGGTAGCAAAATCCATATCATGACCATTACTATTAATTACTTCCATGGCTATACTTTTACAATCAAATTATAAACACTTCTTGCTAAAATAGCTGCAATAATGTGAAGAATCAACCACCCAGAGTATAAGTAAATTCAGATAAATCAAAAAATTTATTAACATTCTCATGCCTCTGCAAACTCGATATTTATAGCTCCATGTGCCTGTTTTTGACACAGAGTTCAAGATAATGACACAAAGAGCTTGATGTTTCCAGTATAGATTCCATATCAAACATAAATATATAATTCAAAAACCTAAGTCACAGAGGGACTTCTTGAGAAAAAGAAAAAGAGGCTGAAATGGACCTCCCATGTTTAAATCACCAACTTCATTATTTAACTGGTTATGAAAGTAACAAATGCTAGATATGAGTTTAGAAAGGAATACATATAATTCCAAAAAAATAAGGAAATTACAAGAACGAAAAGTCAATTCTGAACATTAAAACTAAAAAGATTCAGTTCTGAATTCAGAAATACAAAACAGAAAAACACAACTCATACAAATATTTACTTCAATTTATATATGGTGGAAAAATATAAAGCATATTAATCTCCAATACAGTAAAGATCGATAATAAACTCGTGTTTTTTAAGTATGCATCAAATAGATTTCCAGTAATTCCCTCAATTGTGTCATCTATAGGATGCATGTAAACAAGTTTTTCCATATTTGACATCAGGACATTGGTGCATGGAAACAATGTCCCCAAGCCTAACCCTGAGATTCCTCGTGACAATCTTATTCATCCTTATTTTCGGTTCATCACATTTCTCATCAGCAAGAGCAATGCAAACTGTATCTTTCCTTTTCTTTCCCTAAACCCCACAAGCATGACAACAGCACAAAGGAATTACTGCTTTGGTATCTTTACAGTATAATTGAACAATAGACAATAGAGAAAGCAAGAAAAACAACAAAAAGTTATTGAAAGGCACTTCGATTACTCATCACCGAATGATCAAGTATAACAAAATAAGTGCCCACCTAACTAGCTCACCAACGCATATACGACCTCCATTCAAATTAACCCTATCAATAATACAAATGCAAACTAAATACACAAACTTTCAGAAGTGCACACGGACACTAGATTTCCACAATCAACAACCGATGATGTAAACCGCCCAAACCTATATACAACATTAATCAGCTAACCAAAAACTCTTATGCAGAGAAACCATATTATTCACAGAATTACGGAATTCCCAATCAAGCAATCAAGAACCATAAACCCAACACTCCAAAAATCAAAGACTGTTAACAGGCAAAACCTTGATCAAGATGGTGTCGTTGAGGAAAAATTGGAGCTTCTCCGTGGTGAAGGAATGAAGATGAACGATGGCGTTGTCATCTTGAACAGCCTCATCAACCACGTGCCGACTGGGAGCGTTCTTGCGCCCCAACATTATGGTATAAAGTCGTTCCTCGTATCCCTACTGTAGACAAAGTAAAGCAATTAGTAGCTAAACAAAATCGAAATCGAAGACGCAGAGAAGAGAATGTTAAATCTATTAGCACTTACGAGTCAGAGGATTCAGATTAGTCAAACATTGATAAGCCAAAGAGAGTTGCAAAGAGACCTCAAGAGATTTTGGAAACTACTAAACCAGCGACCTGACCACAATCACACACAATGAGCAGAGACCAATTTTAAATGTAACATATTGCAGCTTAACCACGTGTCCTTATATCCTCGGTTGATGAACAATTCTTACATCAAGTACGTCTCTCTCACTCTACTGACATCTTCACATGAGGGATTAGATGCATCTTAGCCAAGAACAGTTACCTTGAAAGTCCTTTAGGAGGTTCAGAGCCACCATGAATGTCGATTTCCAGTTTCACTTCAACATCAGACTCATCGAAGCTATGATTAGGAGAGCAGTCAATTTTCCTCCATTATCTTCGCGCTGTTAATGTACAAGCTCTGCTATGCATCACCACAGTTAACCAAATAGTTTCGAAAATATACCGTTAATCATCCAATTCATCGTTATTTCCAAAATCGAGGATTGTTTGTGGAACGTAAAAAGATTTTATACCACAAAAATACTCAAATTATCACGTAAAAAAATGTATACGAATAACTTTACTCAATCAATCTGTTATCTCCACCAAACTCCACTTAGTTCATCCTGTATATTAGAATTATCAATAGTTACTTGATCTTCTAAGAAAATAATAACAAAGGGTAAACTGCTTAGGAAAAATAACTAATTGTATCTAATGTCATGAATACCGTACCGAGCTTAGTATCGGATTGAGTTCTGAAACAGAACTGTACTGGTACTGGTTGGTATCAGGTACCATTTCAGAAAACTTTTTAAATTTATGAAATAGTCCTTAAAATTTTTAAAAATTGCAAAATAGTCCATATTTGTATATTATACAGTTGTACTATATAATGTCAATCATGTTTTCAAAAAT
>JANIHY010000005.1:66376860-66387601 GCA_027479065.1 Erythroxylum brevipes | reverse complement strand
TTTAAACCATATGCAATCACATCTTAAACTCAATTATCCAAAATTATGCCCAATTTAATCAAACTAAGCCATAAACATATAATTATCAAAATTCATGCTTAATGACATCATAAAAATAATTCGGGGTCTAACAAGGATATTACTAGGGCTATTAGAGATGTTTTCTTCATAGGAGACTTCTCAAAGAAATTAACTCTACTTTCATCACTTTGGTGCCCAAAAAAGCCAATCCTTCCACAGTAGATGATTATAGGCCTATATTTTGCTGCAACTTTATTTATAAGGTGATAGCAAAAATCTTGGCTAATAGACTTAGAGAGTTAATCCCTTTCATTATTAGCCCAAACCAAAGTGCATTCATTAAAAATCGTCGAATAAGAGATAATATCTTATTCGCCCAAGAGATTTTCAAGAATTACCATCTAGCCAACAATCATAAGAGATGTGCTTTTAAGATGGATTTACAAAAAGCATATGATTCGATCCATTGGGAGTTCCTCCTGAATATGTTAGAAGCTATAGATTGTCCTCCCAAGTTCATTCATTGGATAAGACAGTGTATTACCTTTCCTGCCTATGCAATTTTAATTAATGGATCCCCCATAAAATTCTTTCCAGGAAAGTCAGAATTAAGACAAGGTGATCCTCTATCCCCTCTTCTCATTTGTGTCGAGATTTTCACTAGGGGCCTAAATGCATGCATAGTAGGCAGTAATACCTTTAAATATCATTGGAGATGTAAAGCTCTTAAACTCACCCATCTCTTATTTGTAGATGATCTCTTAATGTTTTGTCATGGAGATTTGGTTTCGGTCTAAACCTTACTAGATTGTTTAAGATCATTTTCTCAATTATTTGGTATGGTAATGAACTTGGATAAGAGTCATTTCTTTGTTTCTCCAGATTTGGACCAATTGGCCCATCAAATTTAAAGTTTGTCTGGTCTTAAACAAGGACACCTTCCCATTCGATATCTGGGACTTCTTCTTATAACTGGTCGTTTGTCTAGGAGGGATTGTCTTTCTTTGTTGGAAAAAATTGATTATAGAGTTAACAAATGGACCCATAAAAATCTTTCTTATGTTGGTAGAGTCCAATTAGTATTTTGGTCCTATCCAGCTTTTAGGTTTATTAGTCTAGTATCTTCATTCTCCCTTCTTCCATTATTAAGGAAACAGAAAAAAAAAACTTATGAATTTTTTGTGGTCGGGGAAGGTGGAGACAAAAGCTCAAGCAAAGGTCAAGCGGAATGATGTTTGTAGATCAAAGAAAGAGGGAGGTCTAGGTTTTAAATATTTGTCTACTCGGAATAAAGTGTTGATTGGGAAAAGAATTTGGGTTCTTTTTAATGATAGAGAAGCTTTGTGAGTTAAGTGGGTGCACACTATTATTTTGAGAAGGAAAAATTTATGGACTGTATTACCTGTCAATGGAAGTTCGTGGAGTTGAAGGAAGATATTGTTTGTTAGAGACCAAATTGGGAACCAATTTAGATTTAGAATAGGAAATGATAACTCTACCTTTTTATGGCAGAATCTTTAACATCCGAGAGGAATCTTGATGGCTTACTCTACTCCTCGATTGATCAATAGGTCAGATCTTCCCATGAATGCCAGAGTATCGGAAGTAATTTGGAACAATGAATGGTGTTAGCAAGATACAACTGTGGGGACTATTAACAACTTAGAACCTCTACATTATAACCCAAATTCTTCAAGAGATGATAGTTTAGAATGGCTAACAAGCCCTTCTAAGTAGTATACCAATGCTTCAGCATACACTCTCATAGACTAACAACTCAGACGGTTCCTTGGTATCCATTAGTATGGCATAAGAGGAATAGTCCTAAGTGTTCCTTCATCCTATTGTTGGCCTTTCTGAACAAATTGCAAACTAGGGATAAATTAATGTACCTCCATACCCCAAACTGACGCTCCTTGTGTGTTTTGGACTTAGAGACTATCGGACATTTATTTTTTGATTGCTCTTTCTCAAGAATAGTATGGATAAACACTCTAAACCATTTCCAAATTATTCATCCTCAACTCACCAATCTTCAATCTGTGCTACTATAGGTTACCCAGTCCCCACCCTCCAGACACTGTGACATAAATAACTTCATCATTATCCTATCCGTAGTTGTGTATAACTTGTGGTATGAACAAAACCTTCAAACCTTCAAAGATGAAGCCTTGGATGTAGGGAGTCTTAACTCGCAAATGATCTTTCAAGTTATGAAGCACCTCCGCTCAAACGTCGAGAGAAGGTAAAATGTGTGTGTGTTTTATTCTAATTGACATTTTTGCAAGTTTTATTCTAGACACAGCAGTGGGTGAAGAGAAGGAAGTTAACTCCTTCCTTGGCAACTATAAAAGGAAGATCAAAAGTTGAAGAGATAGCCTCATTCTCTACTGAACATTGAAGAAAGAGTAGTGAAATCAAGGGGACTCAAGCTACAAGGTGACCTCCATCGGTTCTACTAATAGGAGTCTAATTTTGCACATAAGAGTCCGACTAAGGTAAGGACTCGAGAGGGGGTGAATTGGTATATTTGCCTATTGAGGTTGGTATAGCTTTGTATTACCAGAAGTTGGTTTTGTATTGACTAGTGAGATTGTTGTCATGGTTTGGTCTCTATTGAACATTTATAGAAATCTTGTTGCTCTTTTGTAAGCCAGAATTCTTATTTCGACAAGAGATTGCAGTATGGATAGTCTCAAGCTTTACATAACTTCTAATTATTTATATACCTTCTGAATTACCAAAAGAAAAAAAAAGGCACGAGACAATATTAGACATAAAAAGAGAGTTCTTTTTTATGTATCAGGGTCGTGACTGTTCGTTTACTCTGAACACTTTACATAGAAAGTGCATGTTAAAGGAGAATTGTGTTAAAACATTTAGCATCTATTTTTGTACATATCCTAGAGATTCAAATCAGTTAACATTAACAACATACAATAGCCAGAAATTTTTTTCGATTGCACTGGTCCCTTTAGCACACTCAAGTCAGATAATGTGATCCGTATACTTTCTACCAACCCTCTTCATGCTTTGCCAAGCATGACTTCATCTCTTAAAACTCATTAGGGTACAAATTTCTTAAAACCCCACTACAACCTTGAAGTTTGAGAAAGAAATGGCTCCTCAAGCTTCTACTTTAGATGATGGATCTTTCTTGTCCAACCCAAAAAATGAGCAATTTTGAAATGCGTCCAGGTTGTTTGCAATCAAACAATTCAAACCACTAGGGCTATCACTAAGAATAACATCTTCACTGTGATATTTAGATGATGTCATATCCAAATCAAACGGTCCTAGCGAGTCAGGATGCACGAAGGAAAAACAAAATTTGATGAGAAAAGAATGATTTGGCTGAAATAGAGCAAGAAATGTCTTTAACTGCAAAAATATGTTGTTAAACATCGCCTAGGTGACAAGTTACTAATGATAAAACTATCTCGCTTCAACAAATTGAAGGGAATAATCTTCAGCACACTAACCGATTCATGCTTTAATAGAAGACAAGTGCATAGAAATAACACCAAATTTGAATGAGCATACCCAATAGATATCCGCTAGCCCAGTCAAATCCATTCCTGAGTTTTCAACATCCTGCACGTCAGACTGACATTAGGGTCTCATCAGAAGCATTCTTAACAAAGCCCTTAGCATTTGCTAATTCTTGCCAAAAAGGGGGGTACACAATAATGCCATGAACAGTGCTTTGTCGTTAGTAAATAAATAAACAAAAATTACGGAGAAATATACCTCTAAAAGGGCATTAGAGGGCATATTTTTAGATAAATTCATATATTTAATTTCTATTTTAATTATGTCCTTATGATTAAAAATTATTTTAATATATTTTTTAATTATTAGGATTGTATAGGAGCAATAGATGGTACAAATATTGATGCACATGTTCCAACGGATGAAAAAATACTATACAAGGGCAAAAGAATTAATCCAACCCAAAATATTATATATTGTTGCTCATTTGACATGTTGTTTTAACATATGTAATGGCTGGATGGGAAGGTATTGCAAATGACTCGAGTTCTTTTGAAAACAGTGACAAATCCAGCGAATCAATTTCCTATACCTCCACAAGGTATTATAATATTTTAAACAAACATAGTAATTATGATTCATTTTTAATATCTTTTTGTTAATATTATGTTCTTTCTATGTTAAGTATGTACTATTTGGTTAACTCTGGTTATACTATATGCCTAGGTTTCTTTCACCATATCGAGGTGAAAGATATCATTTGCGAGATTATAAAGATAGAGAAAAAGCTCAAAGTCCATAGGAATTGTTTAACTACAGGCATTTTTCATTACGAAGTGTTATTGAAAGATGCTTTGGCATTCTAAAAGCAAGATTTCCTATACTTAAAAACATGCCAAGTTATGATATGAAGAAACAAAAATACATCGTTATCGCTTGTTGTGTTATACACAACTATATTAGAATGTATGAAAAAAGCAATGAATTATTTGAAAGTCGTGTTGAATAAACTCAACTCAACAAATTTTAAATGGGTAATTCGGTAATTGCTATCTAACAAATAATAATTATTGTATACAACATAATATGGATAATCAGTAAGTGAGCAAAAACATATCATAATAATTCCAGCAAGACAATGATATATGTATATACATGTCTGATTACTATGCTAACAAGGACTTATCTATAAGCTCTATCCCTTCAACATGACCAATAAATGTTTTGGACAATAAGCCTTTCGATAACGGATCCGCTATCATGAGATCGGTACCAATATGCTCAATTGACACTTTATATTTTTGCACTTCTTCTTTCATAGACAAATACTTCAAATCCATGTATTTCGCAATCTTTGAATATTTTTCATTCTTCGAGAAGAAAACAGCTGCAGAATTATCACAATAAATTCTTAGCGATTTGGTAATACTGTCGACAAGACCAAGACCTAAGATAAAGTTCTGCAACCACAATCCATAAATCGTGGCTTCAAAGCACACCACAAATTCAGCCTCTATAGTAAAAGTAGCAATGACGAACTGCTTTTCACTTTTCTACGAAACTACTCCTCCAGCTAATAGGAACATATAACCAAATGTAAATTTTCATGAGTCTACACAACCGGAATAGTTTGAATCCGATTAACCTATCACTTTGAGATGGGCTGATTTTTTATATGTGAGCATATAGTCCTTGGTGTCTTGTAAGTATTTAAGGATTTTCTTTGCAACTTTCTAGTGGTCCATTCCAGGATTGCTTTATATCGACCTATCATTCTAACAGCAAAACTGATATCTAGCCTAGTGCATGTTTGAGCATACATTAAGCTCCCTACGACTGACGTATAAGGAATAGACTCCATGTCCTTACGTTCCAAATCATTTCTTGGACAATGCATTAGACTGAATTTGTTCCCTTTCTGAATTGGAACTATCCTTGCGGAGCATTTTTTCATTTGAAATCTTTCTAATACTTTCTCGATATAACCTTTCTGAGACAATCCTAACAATCTTTGTAATCTATCTCGGAATATTTCTATTCCTATCATATAGGATGTCTCACCCATATCTTTCATTTTGAAATTATTAGAAAGAAAATTCTTAACATCATGTAACAAAACAATATTATTCGCAGCAAGAAGAATATCATCAACATATAGAAATAATATAATGAACTTGCTCCCAATAATCTTCATATAAATACACTAATCAACATTGTTATCTACGAAACTGTAAGACTTAATGATATCATTAAACTTAAGATACTATTGTCGAGAAGCTTGCTTCATTCCATATATTGACTTCTTTAATTTACACACTAATTGTTCCTTTCCTATGGTTTTAAAACCTTGGTTGATCCATATATACTTCTTCTTCCAAGTTATCATTTAGAAAGGCGGTCTTTACATCCATTTAGTGAAGCTCTAAATCATAATAAGCCACCAGTGCCATAACAATTCTTAAAGAATTCTTCTTTGAAACTTGAGAGAAGGTCTCTTTATAGTCAATACCATCCTTTTGAGTATAACCTTTGGGAATAAATCTGGCTTTATACCTCTCAATGTTGCCTTGTGAGTCACGTTTGGTCTTAAAGACCCATTTACAACCCACTTGCTTTGCATCTTCTGGCAACTTAACTAATTCCCAGACATTGTTATCATCTATTGATTTCAACTTTCTTTCATAACATTAAACCATTTTTCAGAATTGTTACATTCCATGGCTTGTTTGAATGAGCCTGGATCTTTATCAATACTCAAGTCACATTTATGTTTAAGTGAGTAAATTTCATAGTCACTTGAAATAGCTGATCTTTTCTGCCTTACAGACCTTCGTAATGCTATTTCTTGTGGGATCACTTGATCATTTGTAACTTGAACATCATTAGCTAGTTCATCATTAATATATTCAACTTGTGGAATTGGAACATTAATTTGTTGTTTCGATATGTTGCGTATCCGTGATGCAATAAGAGGAATAACAACCGGTGGGATAACGTCTGATGTGGTAGTGTCTACTCGACTTGGAGTAGTTTTTACTTGATTCTCGCAAATATTCACTTTTCGTGGTTCTCCACTCCCACTGATTTGATCATTTTCAATGAACCGAGTGTTACCAGACTCAACTATTCTCGTACTATAGTTAGGATAATAAAATCTGCACCCCTTTGATTTTTCAGGATAGCCAATGAAAAAACCACTACTAGTTCTTTCATAAAGCTTCTTTTCATGTGGATTATACAGTCTTACTTCTGCCGGACAACCCCAAATGTGAAAGTGTCGTAAACTAGGTTTCCTTCCTATTCACAGTTCATAATGTGTCTTAGGAACTACCTTACTAGGAATCCTGTTAAACAGATACATAGCGGTCTTTAATGCATGCATCCACAATGATAACGGTACATAACTATAACTTAACATACTCCTAACCATATTCATAAGAGTAAAATTTCGCCTTTCAACTACATTATTTTGTTGTGGTATACCAGGCATTGTATATTGTGCACATATGCCTCGACTTGCAAGAAACTTTACAAATGGACCTAGACATTTTCCACTTTCATCAAAATTTTCATAATATTCACTACCTTTATCAGACCTCACTATGTTTACTTTTCTATCTAACTGCCTTTCTATCTCATTAATGAACACCTCTAAGATATCCAAAGACCGAGACTTCTAATGCAGCAAATAAATATAACCATATCTTAAGAAGTCATCAATAAAGGTAATGAAATATTTTTCGCTGCCCTAAGAAGGAACATCGAAAGGACCACATATGTTAATGTGTATTAATTCAAGTAATGCGTTATTTCTTGTGGCTGGATGCTTTGATAAATGTTTGGTTTACTTGCCTTTAATGCAATCCACACATATATCCCAATCAATAAAATCCAATTGAGGTAAGATTTCATTTTTCACTAACCTCTGTACAGTTTCTTTGGATATATGACCTTATCTTTTATGCGACAAAAAAGCAGAACATTTATTATGTGCACTACGTTTATTTCCTATAATATGGTCAACATGTAACAGAGATGCGAAAAAATCAACATCAAGATTGAAACGATATAAACAATCAATTAATGTACTAGAACCAACCATAATAGTACTTATGTTTATATAATGAAAAAACACCATTTCCAATCTTAAATTAAAATCTTACATCATTCAATTTTGCAACAAAAATTAAATTTCTAGCACATTCAAGAACATAAAAGACACTTTTCTAGATCTAGGTAACATCCAGTGTTCGAGATCAATCTGTACATCTCAATGCCCTCTATTCGTGCCTTCATTTTGTTCCCCATATACAAGAACGTTTCAGTTTCGTTTATGGTTTGGATTGAAAAGAATCCCTATTTAATATATGACACATGAGTAGTTGGACCAGAATTTAACCACTAGGTATTCTTAGGCACTTCAATAAGATTTGATTCAAAACATACTGAGACATAGTATGTACCTTTCTTTTCGAACCAAGCCTTTCTTTTAGGACAATCTTTTTGAAAGTGACGAAGCTTCTTACAGAAATGGCACCTCTTATCTTTCTTGATTCGACTCTCATTAACTTTGTTGAGAGTTTTGTCCTTATCTTTGCCTTTCTGTTGTGGTTTATTCTTGCTGCTACTAGCTCCGTGATGAAATGTGAGATGAACGGAATGGTCCTTCAATTTCTTTAATCTCCCTTCCTCCTGAACTAATATGGCCTTAATCTCTTGAAGGTTTCATTTTTCTTTAATAGTGTTATAATTCACTTAGAACTGGTCAAACTCTAAAGGAAGCGAGTTGATTATAAACTGTATCAAAAAGGACTCACTCACATCCATACCATAGATTTCAACTTTGTAGCTAGTTTTGATATATGGGTTACATGATCATTAATAGGTTGTAACCAGTTAAACTTCTTGGTCGTTAGCTCACTCATTAAAGTCCCTCCTATGGATTTGTCTGCTATTTCAGATTGGGAGTATTCCTTAAGCTTTAATATGAACTCCTTTACATTATCTATCTCAGGCATTGATGGCTTCACATTTTCTGCGATTGTCATTCGCATTAAATTCAAACTTAGCCTGTTAGACCTTTCCCAAGCCTCATAATAAGACTTCTCAGCTTCAGAATTAGTCTCAATTATGACTGCGGGCCTTACGTCTGAAACTATGGCTAAGTCCAAATTCATTACACCCAGTTAGAACCGAATTTGTTCAGACGAGTCCCTATAGTTCAGACCATTGAACTTGATTAAGCCATTTCCTAAGGTGAATAAATTAGTAGATGCTGCAAACACAACATATAGCTAACATATTAATGCTTTGCATAAACCTAAATGGATTCAAACTAACTAATACACTATGATTGTGCATTTAAATTCTCCTTTGGGTGAAATTTAAATGCATAGTTGTAACCTATTCTGATGACTATATATAGTTCACTATAATAGACAATCAATCATATTCTATTCAACATGTATGTTATCTTTGGATATACAATCATATTAACTAAATATGTTGATAAAGTCCCTTTAATGTCATTAATTATAAGCAATAGTCCACCTTTGGGTGACCTCTTAGCGTTATAATTAATAATATCAATTGTTCAATTCAACCTTTATATCATTTTAGCATCATATCATATTGAACAATTGAACAAATCACAATTAAATGTTTAATATTTTTCAGGCTAGGCCACTTTGGTAACTAAGAAGTTATGTCTATGCAATAAACATTTAATTGGACAATTATCATACATGACAAATTTTAATTTAATTAGTTTGGTCACTTTGATAACTAACAAACTATTCTAAATGTCCATAATCTCATGTATTACATTCAACATATACTAGGAAAATTTAATTCCAACTATTACATAATATAAAATATTCAAAGTATCAAAGAAATATATAATATGGTACAAATTTTCAAAATTATATTATGTATAAATCAATTATGAATTAAATAATCCATTATAATTGGGCCATAAATATTTATTAACTCAATATATTAATGACCTAAAACTCAACAAAAATTAGCCCAGAAGCTGATTTATGGGCCTAGAAGTCCGTTTGGAGCGTGCAACGCACGCCCCAGCGTCTAGACGTTGTGCCTGACATGTGCAATGTTTGGTGAAGTTTTGTCTGACACGTGCAGAGCTCGTGCCAGATGTTATAGAAGGACGCAGGATCTGGCGTGTGCACTGATCATCACGCGCCAGACGTTGCAAAAGGACACAACGTTTGACGCGTGTACTGATCATCGTCTTCCTTTGGCGATTTTGTAAAAAAAAATTCTTCTTTTATGGATTCTTCTTAACAAATCCTTCTAGAATCCTCTCTTGCATGAACCAACAAAATATAATCCACCATTGTCTTCTTCGGTAGTCATTACATGATACAAAACCCATTTATTTTTTCACTATAAACCATCCAACCTTACCCAGAGCATCTCTACATACCGAAAACTTTAGGTTTTATATTTTCAATTTTTCATGGCATTATCATGGATACAGAGGAAGAGACATATCGGTAATGAGTTTTTGTTCATACTAACGCGATGGTGTGTTTATTTTTATGTTGTCTTATGATTTGTTATATCACACTAAAGATTGGTCAACACATACATATCAACATTCATATTCGGTTCTTTAGAACAACCATACACACATGTCAAAGATGGCATCATTCCAGTTCTTCAACACATTTAATTAGTTTTCATTTTCATTTCCATCGTTAAGACCAAAAACCAGTTTTGGAAATGCATAGAAATTAAAGAACAAACTAAAACCAAATACAGAAAATAACATAAAAATCACATTCCATAAACGCAACAAACAATACCACTCTCTGATACTAATTTTAAAACATTTATGGATCAAATGACTTTTTTTGTGTACCTGTATTCATGATTTTTTTGTTTTGTATGATGTTGATTTATTCCCTTACTACTTCCTTTCTTTAATGTGGTTCTTAAATGGTTCAGAATAATTGAGATACCTCTACATAAGTTTTGTTTCTAAAACTTATATACTTAATCACCAACCATCATGTTGGTTCACCAACTATCATGATGGTTCATTGTTTAAAGAGAAAGGGAAAAAGTCTTTAACTCATTTGAGATCCATTTTATAATACCCAATAACCATTATCTTGGGTACTGTTCACGGGACTCAAATCTATAAGTCACATGGGAGATTAAATAGTCCAACAAAACCTACATCACCATCTCGCATCATCTC
>JANIHY010000005.1:66230411-66243746 GCA_027479065.1 Erythroxylum brevipes | reverse complement strand
ACTAAAAAAAGGTAGAACTAAACGATTTGTTAATAAAATCAATGATGTGATTTACAAGTAGATTTTGTGTCATTAAAAATCTAATAAATTACTTTTATGTTAACAAAACAATAACATTTGTATTTAAATTAAGTCTCTACATAAACAAAGTAAGAATATAATTTACTTATTCAAAATAATCCTTCTAAACAAGCAAATTGAAGTGTACTAAAGGTTAAAATTGATGCACCTATCTTAAAAATTAGATGTCGAAACAATAATGATATCAATTGTAATCCCAAACTTGGATTTCAAATGTTCTAAAGATGGCACTTTATCAGGAACATTCAGTTTGATTTCTGAAATTTAAAAAATAACACTATATATAGTTAATTCTGAACACCTAGTATCGAGGTCCAGGTGTGAGCTGAGGTTCCAAAGGTTTCTTAACTTGGTGATACTGTAGAATTCACGATGATATTTTAGGCGTGAAATCATCAAAGCTCCAGCACACAACAGGTGTCTCGTCTCCGCATTGTTAACTTAGAGAATCGAGCAGGATTATTTGGAAAGGCAATAGTATCCAAACACAAGATGTACAAGGCATAGTTTTTAGTATATATTTCCATTCTTTGGGCCATCCCTTTCATTTCAATCCCCAATCGCAATCGAGTCCTTTAACGAGGCCGCTACTGAACAAAATCGGATTGCTGACGCAGGCAAATGCGTATACGACCCTTCCGCGTCTAATCCCCTTCTTCGCAATGATTGGATGTTTCACACTTTCATTGGCTTGTTTCGGTTATTAAATTCCACAGACATGCGTAATCCGTATGTCAGTTTGCCCTGATACTCATGAAGTTAACTTACAACTATTACTTTCTTTAATTTATAATAATTATCATTTTAAATATATTTTAATTATTAATCTTTCATTTCTCTTTTATCTTAATTATACAGATCAAAATTTCAAGATAAAATTAACCTTTTATTTCTCTCTCAGCTTAATTAATAAGGGTATATCTATAATTTCATTAGCTTTCTTAACAAGCATGTATTTTTTAAAGACGACACTTATTATAAATCAAAAGGAGTAATAGTGAGTAGCTAATGAGAAAGAACCCAACAACGATCTCTTAATTTAGTTAGTTTTAGTTTATTAAATAATACATTTGAGAATTTATTTAATAAATATTGGAATAAAAATGACTCTTTTTCTCTCTTCACTTTTCTTCGTTCTTATCCCTATTTTTTCTTCGGAATCTTCGCTTTTGGTTCTATTTTTTCACGCCTGAAACTGACCTTGTATGTTTTTGCTTTTCCCACCAAACTATGGGCTTGTCAAGAGTCAATGGCTAAGTGTGTAAACTGATTCAGGAATCCGAGACTTGCACGCTTCAGGCACAAGTCCAGGGATTTTATTAAATCCACACATTCATATATTTTATTTATTTATTTTAATTGAGATAGCGATGTATCTATTTGTTTTTAATTATTATTTTCTTTATAATTAATAACCCAAAGGGTCAATTAAGGGGGTCAAGTACTCTGTGGCGTTTCTTAGGAAGGAAAAAGTGTTAAGAGAAGAATGTGGTGTTCAACACAACATGATGTAGTCAAAGGGTTAAGAGAAGAATGTGGAATTGAACACACAACAAAATGTATTCAAAGGGTTAAGAGAAGAATGTGGAATTGAGCACAACTTGATTTATTCAATTTGTAGATTGGAATGGACTTTTTGAAGATTGAATGAATTAGTGCTCCTGGTCCTACTTACGAAGGGGTTTTGCAGAAAACATTTGTATTTTACACAGAGTTTGATAATGTAATTTAAATTCAGTAATCAATTTTTGCAATATGGAGGTTATGAAAAGCCACTTTTCTTTTTTGTTGCTTTTAACAGGAACCTACTGGCATCTGCCTTGTCTCTCTTTTCTAAACCTATAAAATAATTACTCCCTTTGTTTTATAATAAGAGTCGTTTTAGATATATTTTAATTATTCAAAATAAGTGTTATTATTGACTTTGTATGCATATTTATAACTTTTCTTTCAAAATTAACCTTCCATTTTTCTCTCATCTTAATTATACAGATCACAATTTCAAGGCAATTTCTCTCACATGCTAATTTAAGATGCTGATTAACGAGGTAAATTTATGGGAGTATTAATAAGGATAAATCTATAATTTTAACATCTTTCTTAATAAATGTATACTTTAATAAATAGAAGTAAGAATGAAAATTGGAAATTAAAAATTGAAAATTTGGGTTTCTGGACCATTGATTATATCTGATCTTGACGGAGACGAGACACACGAACTACTACTTTATTTTCCAACCGCATAAATGGTAATTATGGTTGGTTCAGTTGTTTTCAAACTCGACGTTCCTATTGGATTTGGATTCCTAACCCCATCAATTCCTTTCACGTTTTTCTTCTACAACACTCCCCTCAATTTAAAACCCAGCATATTCAAATACAGAATGACATGTTTAACTTGTACTATTCAACCTTTACCCCTGTCTCTGTCTAAAATTTCAAAGCAAAATGGACAAAATTCATAAGGGTGATAATTGTATTTGATATTCATTTTGAATACAACAGATGTTATGAAAATTCATAAAATTGGAGTATAGTAGTGGTAATAAAAGAACAAACGAAAGAACCACCCGTTCAACCGGCACAACCGGCCAAATCGGCCGGCCAGACCTCTAACCTAATTCCAAAGTCCTATACTTCCGTGTAATTACTTTATTTACAATTTTTTCTTCTTTCTTTTTACTCTTCGGGGTTCTGTTTCGTTACACTCCATTATCACATGACGGAACAGGCATTGGGATTCTCGTCGCTGAACATCTGGGGCGCTTGCATGTTGTGATAGTCCATTGCGTATCCATGGTGGTCCACCACATACCCTTGATTCATCGCGTAACCCTGAGGAGGATGATTATATTGATTCACCACATAACCTTGATTCATCGGGTAACCCTGAGGATGATGATTATATTGATTCATCCCATACCCCTGGTCAATGTATGGCTGAACGGAATAACTCTGCCCGTAACCACCGTCAAACCAGTAAGACGGACCGGGTTCCGAGTATCCACCATACTCCATCTTACTCACCTCCACCTTAGCACCACCGCCATCTCCTTCCTTCTTCTCAGCTTTTGCCTCACCACCTTCTTTCTTCTCCGTCTTACCATCGCCCTCTTTTTTATCCGCCTTCTTATCTCCTCCGCCGCCTCCGTCTTTTTTGTCGTCCTTCGCCGGAACTACGTCGACGTTTCTCTTAAGCTTGTCCTTAAGATATGGTACGAGCTCCTTCACGTCCATTGTCCCCGTCACCGTTACAACCTCCTTTGCCGTGTCAACGGCCACGTTCGTTACTCCTGTTAACATGTCGGTCAGGCCACGTCAGATTGCCGTCACTCACTAATATAATATTAATCACCCACTAATACTAATCAAACCTGTCTTGAACAACCGCTTTTGTTTTTATTATTTCAATTATCATATTATATACTTTTTTTTTTTGATGTGTTAGTTCACTAATTAAAATTTTCACCTTTGCTTTTCGAGATGATCTTCTTAATCTTCGAAATGCAACCGTCACAATGTAGCCTTATTTTCAAAACCACGGCACTCTGCCACCACCAATATTTAATCACAGTTAATTACAATCGCAAATCGTAATTAACGACACACTAATGACATTGTTAATAGCAAACGAAACGTACCTCTTTAGCCGGTTTCTTCTCCTCCGCCTTTTTCTCCTCCGATTTCTTTTCGGATTTCTCCTCGGGTTTCTTATCTCCACCCCCGCCACCACCGTCTTTTTTGGGCTGCGATACGATGTCGACTTTCTTTTTAGTTTTCTCTTCAAGCCTGGCTTTGATTTTTGCAGCGTCAACTTTGCCGGTCACCGTTAATTTGTTGCCGGCGGTGTCTACAATCACGTCTTCCACGCCTTTAAGGGGGACAGAAAAAGAGAGAGACGTCTTAGTAAACGATTAGACTCTAAATAACGACACGTTAGACACAACTAATCTTACTTAAAACTCCTAATGTATACTTTAATTTACTCTGTATGAAGCAGGCGGGGAGCTGAATAAAGGAAACAAAATAAAGAGAAGCTACGGTTGACCGTGTGAAATTAAATGAAATAATCAGAATTTGAAGATCAGTGAAGCAGAAAAGGAACAAATTGGGTCCTCACCATCCATGTGCTTAACGACGCGTTTAACTTTCTTGGCACAGCCCTCGCAATGCATGTCCATTTTGAAAACCGAGACGGCGGCGGAAGACTTTCCTCCGTCGCCGGCATCCGCCGGCTTCTTCTCACCGTCACTTTTAGCTCCTTCTTTCTGCAACAGCCAAACAAACAAACAAACACACGCGTGAGCCACAGAATTAGAGAGAACAATTCAGATAACAGCGAAACTGATCAATTGCTAACCTCAGCACCCATAATTCTACAAGCGCTTACTCACTATAGTGTTAGGATTTTCCTGAGATGAACTGAATTAAGATTGAAGAAAGATGTTATTTTGTGATACAAAAGGAATATATATATAGCGGAACAATTATGTGTGGATGATATGTATGATAGAAGGTGGATAGTCATGTATGATGGTGATGATGTATGGATCATAAAAATCGCACGTAGAGATCAGCTTCTGTGGGCGTGGGCTTTGGCTTTGCCGCCTGAGTGGACTAATTGTTGCTGTTGAACTTCTAGCCATCGAGCTTTGACTTTATCATGACCTTTCATTAAAATGACGTAGTTAGCGTCCCGAACGTTCTAGTAATAGTCAAAAATAAAACGCATTGCGATTAAGAGCAGCTTCGGACGTAAAAAACAGACCGTGATTCATCACGTAAGAGAAAACGTTTAATTCTGATTTAAATATTCTACCTGAGGGGTGGTACTGGTAACTAGGCATGGATTTAGGTAGTTTTAATTCATAATTAACTTTTTTAAACAAAAGATACTATCGTTTTATTTAAAAGAGTTAAATCTCGAAACATTCTTAATTTTTCAATAATTCAAACTCAAATTTAATTAAAAAATATTATTTACTTTTTAATTTTAAAATTGCTTTAAACGACTTAATGGATCATTGTCATCCTTATTTATTTATATCCTAATTTAATCGTTTTACATTACTGTCAATAAATGTTATCAATTATAAATTAATTTATGTTGATTGTCTTAATTTCTTTTACTCCCAATTTCGATTACACTTGCTTAATTTTATTAATTGTCTTAATTCCTTGTGGACATTAGAAATTGGGACTAAAAGACAGATACATTAATAAAAGCAAGGAGGACTTGAAGAAATGCTAAATAATACCAGTCTTTAATAAAAATTACTTATGAATTAATGTTATTTTTCATATAGCAAAGGATGAGCTTCCTAGCTACAAAATCTTTTTATATTATCTTTGTTCTTTTTTATTATATATTTATTTTGAAAAATCAAAATTTATATATTACGATTATGAAATTGTTGTAAGTAAGCATAATATGAAAGCAAATCAGGTACTTATTATTGGTATTTTTATAATTCATTTTTATCTACATATGATGAAATTAATGGATTAGAATTCTATAGTTATCGTACTTATTACCATAAATTTGTTAGAAATATATAATATCACGATAGGAGTTACGTGTTACGAAATGAACTCCTTTTCATTTAGTTTATTAGTCTAATCCAACATATGTCTTTTTAAAACTCGTTTATGGTAACTTAATAATATCATGCATCATCTCTATTTGCTATAAATATTGCCTATATGAGATGGTCAATCTCTTATCTACCTTAGGGTATGTTTGGACGTGGGTGGAGGGATGGAAGGGAATGGAATGGAATGACTCAAATGACTCAGGTCATTGTTTGGGAGTTTATTTTGAGACAGGATGGAATGGCAATTAATGACTTTGGAAGCCATCCTTTGCCATCCAAAATCTAATATTTTGTGACCTTCCAAATTGAGGGGTCAGGGATAGAATGGCATGGCTTGCCTTTCAAACCTTAATTTAATGACAAAAATACCCTAAAAAAATTAATGAAATTATAACCCCAATCCAGCAAATACCTACGCGGCTACATGTTACTACGTCAATTGTGTTTTTCCTTCAACTGAAAAGTGCGATGAAAAAGTTGATTGCTTAGATAAGAAAATGAGAAAATTATATTCTGGGCATCCTACAATTTGAAATGCTTTGGGGTTACTAAGATAGTTTCATGGCAACTATACATATTTTATTACAGGGGTAATTTTGAAAAAATATATTACAAGTCATTCAATTCCATTCATTTTTAGTATCACTTCCAAACAATAGTCAAATGAGTCCCTCTCTTATTTTATTTAAACTTCCAAACAATGGAGTAGCCCACTCCATTCCATTCCATTCCACTCTATTCCATTCCGTTCCATTAATTGCCATTCCATCCTAAACTCCCAAACATACCCTTACATATTCTTTTATTTACATTAAAATATTTCACATAGAAAATATACTCTAGAATCAAAGTTTTACATAATGCTTATCATTTAATAAATAACTTCAATATGTATTTGGTATTTGAACTTACAATACAATGAATGAATATACATTTACAAGTATTTATCAATAATATCAATATTTGCTTAATCACAGTGACTTTACGTGCCTCCTATATGTATCTCAAGAAATTAATTTTGTCATTGGGCTTGTTACCATATAACGTGTAGATATATACTTTATATTCACTTCACCTTGTATTACTATATCTTATATATAACTATATTTAATATCTATAGACTTGGTTTTGTAGTGAAATTAAGTAGTTTTTGCATAGGCAATTATTGTTTTATTATCACATTTGATTATCAATAAATCACTTTCACTTTTAGTGACTCCCAAATGAACCAAGAAAAATCTAAGCCAATCAACTTCTTATACTGTAGTTAAAAATGCTATAAATTAAGCTCTTAATGTGGATAAAGCAATATAAGATTATTTATTACTTTTCCAAAATATTGCACCATTTTAAGTAAGGAAACAAGTCAAAAGGTAGATTTTATCTTTTCTAAATATCCTTCTAATCTGCATCCATTTAAGTATGTATACGTATGTTATTGCCTCGATAACACAATTTGTAATCGACAACCTTTTAAATACTTTAATACTATATTTACTACTTCCTAATGTGCTTCATCAGGATTTGGCTAATATTTACTCACCATTCCAACAATTTCACAAATATTTGGTATCATTGATAAGATGTGATTTACTTATGTTAATAGGATTTATCTATTTTATTTTAGATTAATTTTGGAGCTTAATTGGTAAAATTAATACTTGTTTTATTTTAGAAGGTGACAAGTGAAGATTGGATCAAATTGCAACACTATTTATCGAGGTCATGAATTTTGCAAAAAAAGATGACAAATTGCTACAATGGATAAGGCGATATCATAACTAAAGTCAGATTCATTTCAAGAGTTTCAGTTAAATTAGGAGACTTATTCTCAATCTTATTATATGGGATTTGGATTTGTTTAGAAGATAATCTCCGGAATATTGAAAGAAGTTAGTTTTTAGGTAGCAAAGAAGAGGGGAAAAAATGGCATGCACCTTCTGCATAATTCTCTTTTCGTTTTTCCCTATGTTTTCTCTTCAGCTTTCATCTTTTCATCTATTTTTGGTGTTGGAACTCATGCTATAATTAGCTAAATCCAAACATTCTAATTGAAGGGGATTCAAAATTCTAGTTGTAACCTTATGAGATTTTGTTCTAAACCTAGATTTTATTTTAATTTAAGTATTTCTTGTTTTGTGTTCTATTATTTTATAAGTAATCAATATTGATTAATCTGACAAATTAATTTGATGTTAATTTTTCTATAGTTATTCATGAATTTTGCGATTTGTAATTTCCATGAATAATTGGTACAAATAGCAAATAAGTTATTAATGATTTTGCATATTTAACTTATGAGAAACAAGAAAACTAAGTTAAATAGTAATAGCTATCTCAATTATTTAATTTAGGGTTTAGTTTTTTCATAAAGCTTATTGTTATCATTTAATTGATATGGAATGATATCATACCCAATCAATTTACATTAATTTTTGGTTTAAATGCTTAATTTGAACCAATTATTTTAGGAAAAGTTGAGATTTATTATGACAATCTTAATATGTTTCAGAATAACTGCTTGAATTGTGAAAATTATTTTTTTAAAACAATGATCAAAGTTACAATTAGATGAGATTTTTCCTTTAATCAAAGTTGAACACCATTAAATCTCTTGCTTTAATACTTATTTAATTTATTTGATTCCTTGATAAATTTAGCTTATTAGTTAATTAATCACAAATCTACCATTTTGTTTTATCAATTGAAATTAAGAAACTAGTATTTAGTTCTCTTGGGATTTGACCTAATTTTACGATTACTCCAAGAGTTTAGTGAATCATAATTAATTTTGAGGGCTTCAACACCATGTTTAAAATTTTAGCATTACTGCCTGGGAATTATTTTATTTCTTAGTTTCTTTATGTTATTTTACAATTTACTACTAATCTTTTGTCTTGTATGACTTGTTTTTCTCATATGGATGAATTGCAATATAATCCAGAATTTGAGAAGATGGCATATCATTTAAGAAAAGAGACTAAGTAAGGAATAGGTCACGCAACTCTAGAAGTGAAAGATGAGATAGATCTAACAATTGGTGAAGATTTTAATTTCCAAGAAGTTGAAGAAAATATGGCAAATCCCAGCACTAGAATATTGAGGGAGTTAGTGGCACCATATTTGAATAAACAACCATTATGTATGAGATTTCTAGATGTTGAGCAAGATTTTGAATTGAAATTTAGTTTGATTCATTTACTTTCTATTTTTCGCAATCTTATAAGTGAAGATCTACATGAATACTTGAAAGAATTTCATGTTGTTTGTTTAGGAATGAAGCCACAAGGCATGATAGAAAAGTAAATCAATCTTAGAGCCTTCCCATTTTCATTGAAAGATAATGCAAATGATTGGATTTATTATCTTCCCTCTGGCTTAGTGATAATATGGAATGAGATGAAAAGATTGTTCTTGGAGAAATTCTTTCCTGCATCACAAGTAGCCAATATTAGAAAAGAGATATATGAGATAAGATAATTCACTGAAGAAACATTTTATGAATATTATGAGAGGTTCAAGGAGTTATGTGCTAATCACCCACACCATCAGATTCTTGAACAAATTTTGATTTAGTACTTTTATGAAGGGTTACTGTCAATGGATAAATGTATGGTAGAGGTGGCTAGTGGAAAAGTTTTAGTAAACAAAACATCGTAAGTAGCTAGACAATTAATTTCAAACATGGAAAAAAATTCTCAACAGTTTAGGATAAAGATATATGGAACTATTAAGCACGTGAATGAGGTAAGTAATACTAACCTTAAGGATAAAATTTTAAATTTAACTATTCCAGTTTGTCAAATGGCTATAAGTCAATTACAATTAGCACGAGTATGCAAAATATGCTAATTCCACGAGCAACCTATGGATGTGTACCCTATATTGCAATAAGACTCCTTTAAGAAGCTAACACAATAAAGGGATTTCTTGGTCAACCTCATCAAAAATACAACTCTTATTTTAATCATTATAATCCAAAATGAGATAATGGCTTTTTATCCTCATACTAATCTATATGTATTGGGTTAATACATGCACAGATGAATAGGCATCCACTCTCTCATACTCCATAAATAAAAGACATATACGATACTCATAACTACAAAGTTATCATCACACCCACTTAATATATGACAAAGTGTGGACATAAATATACCTTAAGTGTGGGTTATCTCAATATGGATGCCTTTGACTTGTTGGGATCATAGTCCTTTTCACTACCGTTGATCCTCTAAAATTTCTTGCCTTCATCTCGTATGAAAAATCCAACTGAAGATCTAAATAATCCTAAGTTTCCACAAAATCCTAATTGTATAAGCCCATCATCACAGAAAACTTAGTGTAGCTCATCTGCGTCCTCTTACCCAATATCATAAATTGAATTGTGTTCGATTGGTTCCAACTGAAGTGGCCCTTCTCTAAAATGAAAGTGGAATAAAACTTTAATGTGAGCTCCCTATACATGGGCTCCAATGTTTAAAAGAACCAATTGATGCTCCAACACTTATGAATTCTCAGGCTTATTTTGCCAAACTTGCTTGCTCTAATGCTTCTCATTTCATGCATTTATTGTTCCTAAATTTTTTATCCTCAATTTTTAAAATTAGGCTTTATGAGCTTCGATATTAAACTGAAGCATCTCTTAGATTATAAGTGGAGGTGGAGTGGCCTCTTGAGTTGATGGAGATTAGGCTTCAGCTTGGTCTCTGGAAGACCCTTTGCCTTTTTGTCACTTACATGGTTTTTCCTTTTCTTTTTTCTGTTGCATTGCTTATGTTCTCCTTATCATCATGCTTGAAATGAAACAAAGCGAAAGTAAATAATAGAAATAATAAATAACAATATTTGCCACATTTAACTCGTGCAATAATTATTAATTATGAAATTGTGATGTAAAAATAAAACATGGGTGAGGATGAGCACAATTAAGAATGAAATGTAATAATAATGAAATATGCAATAACAAACTAAAATGAGATTAAATGCATAATAACTAAAACTAATTATAAGTCCTAAAATTTACAATCAAAATGAATGTATGATCATACTAAATGAACAATCGAGAGCTAAAATATGCTAATCACGAAATATGTATAAAATTAAATGAACAAGAACTAATCAATTGAAAGAAAAACAACAATGTATGCACAAACTAATAAAACATGAAGCAATTCATATGATATAGTGAGCACGAACAAAAATTCCAAATTGAAATTTCCAAAATACCACTTTTATATAACAATAACTCTAAAAATTTGTAAAAGAAAGCACAAAATTCAAACCCTATTTGTAAGAATGAAATAGGAGAAATATACATGGGATTGTAGCAAAATATGAAAAGGTAGCTCTAACAGTAATTGGGAGAAATTTCAAACCCTAATGACGAAATCACCTAAAAATCAAAGCATATATAATGCAATAAATACAATAAGGGTTGTCAAAAATGGCATGTGGACATTAAACTCCTTCTTCCCCGCTATATTTTCATTAGCCTATAAGTGGGCTACTTGCTCCTATAAGGGTTATCCCTATCTTCCTCCTCACTTTGAACGAGATGCAACTCTAATAAGTCTTTAAAAACAAAACCTTGCAAAATATCTTAAACTATAGAATCAATTGCAACATCCCACTACCATAAGGCAAATACCCGGATACCCGAAGGACATTCAAGTATATACCTTATGATAATGGTATGTTGGGGCAAAACATACCCGTCATACTCATGGCAATCCAACCTACACAGCATCATCTAACATACTCACAAGTCACTAATTTAAAAAGAAAACCATTCATTCTGTTCATTCAAAAAGCTTACATTAATACCACTAAACGACTATTTATAAAAGCTTATACAAATTCTAGCAAAACTACAAAAATAATGCTAGAGAACTTCTGGTGTCAGCTGACAGACCTCTGAGCCATATCTCTATCCAAAAGATTTCTTAAGTCCTGACTAAGGAACTAGGTCTCCTGTCTCATACCTGAAAAGCCACATTGCAATTTTTGATGAGTTTTGCAAACTCAATGAGTGAACCATCATTGATGAATTCACCGGATCATAACACATATCACATGGTACACAAATATTCATTATAAAATACATTTATGATTCAAAAACTCACACAATAGGGTATAACATTTAATCATTGCCAAACAGATCATATATAAACAAACACATATGCATATGAGACTCACATTCGTTCTTTTTGTTGTAACTGAATGCCTATCACATACTTATATAAATGCTGGCCCATAGGGCTCAATTTGAACAGAATCACGGAGCATAGCTCTACGTGCACACACATATATCATGGAGCAAAGCTCTACGTGGAAGCGCTTCATACTGGCAATTCAAGTCACAACGCCTTTATCTAAACATGCATTTTATGAAATGCATCAAAACTGAATATGGCATATATAGCAATCACATAGGATGCTCAAACAAAACTCATAATCATCGGACCTAAGTCCGGCATTCAATTTTCGTTGAGAATTCACATAACATTCAGAATTTCATAGCTCTCAAAGGCACAATCAAAGCACTTCCAATACATTCCCGAATATTGATCTCCTCAGACAATTAAAGTCCAGAATTCATAGACGAAACGCAAACAGTTTGATAGTATTGGAAGCTAACAAAACAAATCAAATCAATCTTAGGAAATCATCTAAGTTTACTCACAGTATGCTCCAATAAGCTATTGTCTGGATGGTCCAGCGATTTTCGATTAGCGTCCGATATGCTCCTCTAAAATAAGCAAAACACATTCACAATTATCACATTTTTGCATAAATACACAAGTGGTTCTTTTATGCACATCAATATAGAGAATGTTTGCACAACGCATGTTCAATGACAATTCTGGGGTACAATAATGTGATCCTTATCAAAAATCATTCATTAATCAAATCCCTCATTAATACCATGTATAGTTACAATTGGATTGAACAAAATGTAGGAAAATCCCGGGAGGTACATCACATGTACCGGCAGCAGAAAACAAAAATTTTTGTTCCTGGGACTTTCCCAAAACCCAGGATCCCGGTATCGGTATGAAGACATCAACCTAAATAGCCAAAAGAGACTATCTCTAAAGGTGATCCACGCAGAGATCAGAAAACCTAACCGGATCAAACCCTTTTGACCCGGGAATAGCTAGAACAGATTAAAGGCTGCTAGACCCTACCTCTGTCCTGGAGAGCTGAAGGAGAACGTTGGCCCTTGTGCTTGGAGAAGAGAAGGTCGATGGTAGCTTGAGAAAAGAAGAAGTGAATTCCAAAATCACCTTAAGCTTAACCCTTAAGCTTTCTCCTTTCTCTTCCACAAGCAAAACCGTCGACTACCTTCCTTTTAAGCCTTCTTATATACATCTTTTAACAATTAAAAGAGTACCATAAGAAGAAGCCAAGTGGAAGCTTCATCACCATTCATTTCTTAAATGAATAAAATAAGTAAGCTTTGAAAAGTCAAAGCTTTATCTCTTCTCCTTCAATCCAACGTACACACATATATATATATAATTAATTAATCTTAATTAATTAATTAATATATATATATAATTGCTAAAGAGGTCCAGTCAAACTGGGGTCGGTCCTACCGGCCTACCGGGCCCCGGTGCTGAAACAGCTCCGGAAACCTTTCTTAGCAATATTGATG
>JANIHY010000005.1:66200607-66212145 GCA_027479065.1 Erythroxylum brevipes | reverse complement strand
AATAAAATATGTATTATTTAGTTTAGTTTGTTCCTAAAAATATCTAATGATAATATAACACCAATGTTTGATTTGAAAAATAAATTTAAAATGATAAAGAAATAATCAATAAAAAATCAAAATATTTATTATAATCTCCATCAGCTACATAAGGTCCCCACTAATTATTTTATATATTATTATTATTACAGCTAAGTAAATACGTCGATTCTTTGAAGATTTTTTGTCTAATAAATTCTTATTTTTATTCCCAATTAATTTGAAATAGATTAAAAAAAAAGAAAGATGAGTTTGTTTTATATGTTTTCTTTAACTAAACAAAGGAATAACTTATCATAAAAATTGGATCATTCAAGTCAACCTCCATAGGAGAAAATACCACACCCTTACAATTTCACCAACGTTTAGATATTAAACCATCATCCATCACTCAAATGCCAAAGGCTGAATGGTACGTACAATTCCAAGCTTTCACTTTACTATAATTTTACTTCCACTCTTTAGTGACTTCATTGGTTTGGTTTCTCAACTTCTTATGAATGGCAAATCCTGACAAAGCTGTCCACTAAGCCATGATGTTTTAAGCAGAATTTCATGTTGAATTGTATTCACACTGGATGAGCACTCGAGCATGCTTGACTCAGAAGTACAAGCCCTGCGGAAACCACCAAAGTAAAGAGACGATGATGAAGAGGTCCCTTATAGCATTGGTACACAAGAGACAGAGAGACTGATTTACCTCGAGATACGACCGAGAGTCCTAATCTTACCTTGAATTATGAGTACTCCATAAGATGAAAGCACCTACTTTCAGAAAATCAGAGAACCCTTTTGTCCTTTAAATCTTTCAACCTTTTCGTGAGGCACAAGCTTCCTCCCCATCAACACATGATCTCATTATTATTTTGTTTAACGAGTGCGATTTTGAGTGAACCAACTCATGGGAGTCATCCAGCTTCAGTAAGAAGAAATGAGAAGACAGATTCTTTCCAAATTAAGAATTCGCATCGTCTTTCAACCTTTTTCTTTTCGGAACAATTTTGGCTCCTTTTGGCAAAGAGATAGTGAGGCATATGTTCCTTTTGACGGTGAGGGTAGATAACTAGCTTGTCAACAAGTACTTTCACTTTATACCACCGAAATGGGCTAAGTTAGGCCTAATTTGGTTAGCCTGACCCATGTTGTTTCGGCCGAGTCCAAATTATTATTTTCTTAAAAAATTTAAACAATTACGGTTTGATCGGGTTATCTCTATCAATTCATGGTTAGATACGATTACCTCTTAGATAAATAAACTTTGTTTTAACTTTAATTTATGTCAATTAAATTAAAAAGATTGTTATTTTTGAATTTAAATTAGATATGATTTCAAGTTTTACAATTCAATTCAATCAAAAGTGATATAGTCTAATCTTATTTATTAAAATTTAACAAAAATAATGTCATTCCCGATCATTTATAACTGAAACTTTTCAACTTTAATCAAACTCCGAAAAACTAAAATAAATTTATGACTTAAGTTTGACCCGAAATCGAACTATTATCACGAGAACTAAGATGAGGAAAAAGTGAAGTAAAAAAGAAAATTATATTTTAATGAGATAATTTAAGAGTAAAAAAAGTTTAATAAAATGAATTTAATTTTAATACACATTAGATCCAAGCCCACTTAATTGATATAAATCAAGGACCGGATCCATAAACCAATTAGCGTTGATCATATTATCCAGTAATGATTTAATAATTAAAAAAAGTAAATAAATTAGTTCGCGTTGAAAGGTAACTGTAGCAATAACTTCTCGTTCGTACTAAAACTAAACCTCAAATTTCCCTCTTTGTTTTATAAAGCGCAGAACACAACCCCCAACACACACACTCATCTACAAAATCTCCTTTGTGTTCTCAGATCACCAAATCCTCTGTCTTCTCCTTTTGATTTCTCTTCTCTTTGTCATTTCCTCAAACATAACCCAATCCCATTGATAAACCTCTGTAGTCTCTACTTCTAGTACTACTACTACTACCACTGTTGTTAACGGATCTTTGACCTTTCTCATATCCTATCTAGCCATCGTACAATTTGTATCTAAATGGTTTCCGGTGGGACCCGCCAACCAGACGACGGGGACAGGAACCCTCCGGCGGCATCTAGGGCCTCGGCAGCTGCCTCCAGGTCTTGGGGCAACGTTACCACCGTGTCCGGCCAATCGGTGTCGACCAGTGGCAGCATCGGCTCTCCGTCGAGCCGGAGTGAGCAAGCCATGGCTACTCCGGCGAGTGACAGCACTTTCCTTAGGTTGAACCATCTCGACATCCACGCCGACGACGCCGCAACCCAAGAGGCCGCCGGGTCAGCCCCTCTACCCAGTCTCACTTGAGGGTCTTGTTTAGCTTTGCTTTGTGTTTGACCCAATTGGTTGATAGTTTTGGTTATCCAATGTTATTTACAGTTCAAAAGGCTTACGATGCTGGCTTGTAATGCTCTTTTTTGTTTTTTTAATCTTGTATTTTGTGCAAAAGTGCGCCAATTATTAACATTTTTATTGAATTGAATTTGATAATGTCCATGAAACCTTTTTCTTTTTGTGGTAATTCTGTCTTTTTTAGATTTTTGTTTTGTTTTGTTTTTTAATGCTTCGAATGCTTGAGAAAGTTGAGAAAGAAGCTAATAGGGATGACGCTAGTTCTGCATTTCGTTGTCTTTGGTTATCTGTGGTTACGTTTGTATTTTTAGGTTTATTTTTGGCTGGAGTTGGATTGTGTGGGATTGTTTCATGGACTTTTAAGAGTATGTTCTTTTTGTATCACGGGGATATAGCTGTATTCTGATTTGTGTGTTAATTGCTTCTTTTCTTTATAACAGTAACAAGAAGAAAAAAAGAGGTCAAAGAGCAGTTGGAGCAGATAAATCTGGTAGAGGACTTCGTCAGTTTAGTATGAAAGGTATTTGTTTACTTCTGCTATCTGTTTTGAGTTTTCACAGCTTAAGATATTATGAATAAAATATGTCTTATTCACTTGCCCTCCATGATGAGTTTTCTTAGCTGACTTAACAGTTTGACTGCTTTAATTACTTGCAGTGTGTGAAAAGGTAGAAAGTAGGGGGACAACCACTTACAACGAGGTTGGTGGTTTCTTGAAATGATTCTTTAGAGTTTGAAACAAATTAGTGAAGGTTACTTAGTGTTTATTGCCTACTTGTTTGACTCTTCACTCCTGTTGTGTAGTGGAATAAAGGATTGTTGCAAGAATGACTTAGAATAAGTAGCAACTAGTCCTAGGGTTTTCTCATCGACTTTGTCAAGCTGGGTGGAAAGACTAAATTATCAAAATTCCATGTTGCCAGGGTGGTTGGCATCTTTTGGATACTATTTTTCAAATTAAGGGTGAAGAACACAGTGCATAAATATTGCTTCCACTTTGGATGTTAAGGTGACAAGTGGATAGAGGTTTATATGTTTTCTATAATCTGAGAGCTGGAGTAGAATTCCATACAGATGATGAAAGTTGTGTTTCCTTTCCTGCTTCCAATTAGAATTACAGATGTGTCAGCACATCTTTCACTTCTTTCAATGCTAGAAAGCAATTTTGACCTACCATGTTGATATTTTTCGTAGTTGGAGAATTAGTCTCCATGAAGATGTCATTAAGGAATGGCTATGTGCTGCTATAATCATCTTAGATGTATCTATACTATTTAAATCATGTTTGCTGACGTTTTCATAGTTCTGAAGCCTACAATGCTCACTGACTGGGTGCATGCTTGCACATGATTCATTCTTTTTTATATTGGTTTTATAGATTTTCTTTTGTCGTCGTGCTTCCTGTATAAATCTGAAGCAAAAATTGTGACTACATGTTTTTCTATTGTATAATAATTCTATAATCAGCCTCTCAAATTTTCTTAACTATTGCTTATCTAAGAATTTCAAGCAACAATAGGTTGCAGATGAACTTGTAGCAGAGTTTGCTGATCCTAATAACAGCATTTCATCCCCAGATCAGGTCTGCCACTTTTTTAACTAAAGATGATTGATACCTTTTTCCTTTCTTTATTTTCAAGGCAAATTAAAACTTACACATGTGATTCTCCTTGAATTTTATGTTGACAGCAACAATATGATGAAAAGAACATAAGACGAAGGGTATATGATGCACTGAATGTACTCATGGCATTGGATATCATATCCAAGGATAAAAAGGAAATACAATGGAAGGGTCTTCCTCGAACCAGTCTGAGTGATATTGAAGAATTAAAGGTACACATGAAAGTTTTGTTTGTTTGTGTTGATTATAGAAAGAAATTTCTTTGCTTTTGTTTTTCGATCTCATATTACGTTATCCAAATTTTTGGATGTCTTAATCAGGCTGAGCGTCTTGGAATAAGAAACAGGATTGAAAAGAAGGCTGCCTATTTGCAAGAACTGGAGGAACAAGTATGGACTTAATTCTGTGGTTTGAATGTTGAGTTACTAGTTACATACACTTAGGTTGATATGCCCTTGTGTTGGAAGTATGTACTAACTTCTTACTCCTTACACTAAGTTCATAGGACTTCAGACCCTGGTCCAACGGAATGAGCAATTATACAAATCTGGGAACCCTCCTACTGGGGGTGTGTCCTTGCCTTTTATTCTGGTGCAGGTAAATCTATCTCTCATATTTGCTTATGTTATGGATATTCTCTAGAATATCAACCGATGATCAGTACATACAAGGTTTAAGAGCAGTCCTTTCATGCAGACATGCTGAAAGATAGGACTGATTCCTTACTCCCCTAGAAGAGTCCTTGTCAGTGGGACCGTAAGGAGACATTACTCTTTAGTATGGACATTGTACTATTATCTCTCACATATTCTTGCATGTAAACTTGCTTGTCTTGTCTGTTGGGCAGACACTTACAAATAAGTGAGATGGATTGGGGACTGGATATTTTTGACTGATAAAGATAGATTTTTGTGTGGCCATCAGTTGGTTGGTATGTACTTTCTAGGTTTAAGAGTATGCGCCCATACTTTTCAAAAAAAAAAAGAGTATGCGTCCATACCAACTTGGTGCAAGTTGCTGGGATGAAAGTCAGTAGGTACATGATGTGAAAACCAGTATGGTGCTGTTGTCTTAAGTTCTGAAGTTTGAGTAGAAGTGTAGAACTTTATGGGTTTTTGTGGCTGCTGGAAGAGGAACTGTGATTTCTGGTCTTACAACTAGGCTGGACTCTCTTCAGTCATCCTCATGTAAGGAGTACTGTAAAAGTACGGTACTTTTCTTTTGCTATGAAATACTATTTGAACTAGGAAAATGACCAACGCCACTGGTGACAGCCATGCATTAGTTCAACAGGCAAGCAGAGCATTAACCGGATGTCAAATTTAGAAATTTTCTGGTCAAATGGAGTTAGTTGTGCTCTTTGTCATTCTGATGTTGAATCGGAATGTATTTGTGATTCTTAGACTCTGTCATTCTCATGTTGTGTTGAACTGATACAAGTTGTAGGGTGAGTTATGGAGTATGTCTAGTAGTTGAGTACTGGAAGGGTATTCTAATGGTGTACCAAGTTCCCATGTAAAATTTTTTTGAAAAATGTGATGGAACTTGTTGGCAGAGGTAGCCGTCATAAAGATCTTTGTGCTTGAAGTAATGCCTATACTTTGGTACCAGATTCGTATTCTACATTTACTGGCACTTAGGATAGGATAATTCCAGATTATCTTCTTTATTGTGAGGCCTCAAGTTCCTTTCAGCTTGAAGTTGATTTAGTCAGACATAGAAGCTCTGATGTTTTTCTGAAATGAAATTACTCGAAACAATTCCATGTTTGGTTCTCTTAATGCAATTATAGGCTTCTAATATCAACTTCCTTTCTATGTGTTAAGTAAGCTAGCGAATTTGATATTCCAATCATGCATTTGAAATCTGTATGTATCAATTTTCTGTTGCGATGCTTATTTCTGGTATTTTTTTGTAGACACGCCCTCATGCAATTGCTTATTTCTGGTATTTTTTTGTAGACACGCCCTCATGCAACTGTTGAGGTTGAAATATCAGAAGATATGCAGCTTGTACATTTTGACTTTAATAGGTAAGATCGTGGTAAGGTTGTTGTCTTTCCTTCATAAAAAAGGAAGTGCGTGTCTCCTTTATCCCCTTGAACATAAATTGATGTGGAAACCATTACTTTATACTCATCAAGTCTGCTCACTTCACTGTGACTATTGCGTAACATTTACTGCACTTTTGGTGGTAGAGGTCCAGTGTTCTACCATTGCAATACAAAAGATACCACATTTTTTTTGCAACTGAAATTTGTGGATCCATGTTATTGCTCCAGTTGATAGAATATTATTTTAGGCACAGATAACATCTTTATGGTATTATACTTGCAGCACCCCTTTTGAGCTGCATGATGATAATTATGTTCTGAAGGCAATGAAACTATGTGAGGCACCAACAGGCGCTGATACGGCAACAATATCTGCTGATGCAGGCGAAAGTTCTGGCATTTCCAATACGTGCCAACTTCAAGTCTGTCCTCAAAGCGCGAACACCCCAACTAGGCCTCCTACCTCACCCCCTCTTCCTGGTATTATTAAAGCACGAGTCAAGCATGAGAATTAGTATCTGGTTTCGAGCTTGATCAATGGGTGTAACATTAGCTGCATCTGTATATCTTGTAAAGTAAATTTCATTAGGTGCGCACCTTCACCATTTTTTTCAGTTTTGCCTTCATCTAGAGGAATTCAGTTAAGCAGAAAAGCCCCTTGCTTTAGACTTCAATGGAACTTCTGGTTCAGAGTTCTCAGTATTAGGATTCACTACTGTGATTGTGAAATCCCTTCTCTTTTTTTACCCCTTCACTTCTGTACTTTCTCCAGTGTAGTAAAGATTAAGTAGTTTTGTAGTCTGTGTTAGGCTACAGAATAGTCTTGTTACATACAGAATTAAAGACTGAATTTCAGAAATTAGACAGCCTTATAGAACATGTCATTTATGCGTTTCCTGTTTCAACAATGGCCTCCTTTTTCTCCTTCGATGGGAAAAGAGCAACACTGATCTGGTGTTCTGTTGTGCGATGGATTTTGAAGCTTAAAACCTTATTTCCTAACAGAATTTAGATTACGTTGCTATCCTTCAGTCCGTTGAACTTGACTTCATTCCTTCCCAAACCCCATACTAGTTTCTACATTATCTCAACCAGCAGGTTCCTTCACTTTCACTGGCATATTTGTAACATATTCGGGAATGATGATTTTTTTTTGGTTCTCTTCATGGTTGGGAATGTTAGATTGTGTTCCTTATTTTTTAATTTTTGTTGGTGTAAGAACGATGGTTAAAGTGATGAAGGTATTGCCCACATGTGTCTTATTGAATCTATTTGCAGATGAGTTGTCTGTTTCTGTGTGGGGTATGATGGAGACATGTCCTTAATAAAAGAGTAATCGAGAAAGCAGGGGACGTCAGGGGGATGTATAAGACGAAGGTAAGAGTTATAAGTATTATAACGGTCCCAATCAAACACTGTTTTACTGCATCCTCTACTGTACCCAAACCCAACTCAGCACCATAATACAAAAAGTGTCAGCACCATAGTCCAACAAGTGTCTGGAGCGATACAAACTTGGATCTAAAATCTTATCGTACTGCAAAACGTTTATGCATGTGCTATATAGGCCTATCTATCCCATGCGCTATGGGCCTATCTGTCCCATGCTCGCTGCCTACCATATCTTATGTACGCCTGATAAAGAATTAAAGTCGAAATGCATTGCACGAGAGCTCTATCTTTTTCACTTTTCAACGCTTAATTTGGAAATTTCCAAGAGAAGGCTTGTATACATCAACCAAGTCGTGCTATTCATCTGCATTTGCACCTGCATCTTTCCTTATTACCACCGGATTCTTCTGTAGAAATATTTGCTGCCGATTTTAGCCGAGTACATTGCTAGTTGGAATAGAGAGAGGTGCAGGTGCAAGTGCAGATGAATGCCACCTTGGTCTTTATGAAAATATGCCCTCTTGCTCTCCTTCAAGTGGTTGAAGGTGCATAGTAAGGTTCCTTACATCTTCACTAACCTTGGTCTTTATAAAAATATGCCCTCTTGCTCTCCTTCGAGTGGTTGAAGGTGCATAGTAAGTTTCCTTACATCTTCAGTAACCTTGGTCTTTATAAAAATATGCCCTCTTGCTCTCCTTCAAGTGGTTGAAGGTGCATAGTAAGGTTCCTTACATCTTCACTAACCTTGGTGTTTATAAAAATATGCCCTCTTGCTCTCCTTCAAGTGGTTGAAGGTGCATAGTAAGGTTCCTTACATCTTCACTAAGGTAAGAAGTATTTTAAAATACCCTCAAAATTTATGCATTCATCTACCAAGGATTGGTCTTTCTTTTTTCTGTCTGACTGGATTGCTGGTTTACAAGTGTCGACCAGGACCCCTTGTGTTTCTTCTGGAGCAGCAAGTAAGGTGAGGTTTGTTAGATAAAGATGCAGCTATAAATGGTGATGTTATAGTCTAATGACCAACAAACGAAAGGAGAAGCTCTTGATATTGAGCTGGTTTCAGCAGTTTCTCCTGTTTCTAAATCTCTGTTCATTTGCTTTAGTTCTAGGAATAGCAACCTAAACCAAAAGCAAGTTATTGAGGCATGTTATTGAAATATTGTGAAATGGCACATTTTTTCACTTTATACAAGCATAAATTCAGGTTTCTTTGCAGAGCATAAGCCGACAATATTTGCTGTAGAACGACGAATGCTAGGTTTAGGTGAACACAGTACACACTAATCGTTGTGAAGTGTACCTTGTTGGCTAATTATACATTATAGCCATCATGGGAAGTACTCATCATCAGGTTTTGGTTATGTTACGCACAATTCCTTGTTTCACATTCATGGTATGCATAGGAAACTGATTGTCCAGGTCTGCCAAAATTCCCACTCAGTGCCCTCTCTTGTTTCATAAATAAATGTTCCCTGGGGAATTGAACTTTAATAATAAAAGCTTGCTTCATATAGTATGCCATATTCACAAACTCATATAACCCGTCTATTGTCGGGGAACTACATAATATGCGGATTTAATAATACTTCAAAGTAATAAAATTCTAAATACTCTTGCCATGCCAGTACATCTAATCCATTTATAATTTGATTTAGATCATTAAACTTCTACTGGGAAAGAACTTAAACTTTAATTCATATTGGATCTTTAACCAATATATGTATAGGCACTGGACTGGATTGGCAGATTTAAACTTTCTGCAGCTATTTGCCAACAACGAAACTTCATGATCAATAACGTTCAAGATTCAACAGCAAAGGATTTCTCCTATCAAGAACAGGCAATTGCTGGTTGAACTTAGTCAACTGCATTATATATGCTAGTGCTTTTATTTTGCTATTTGATCAATTTATCATCTAGTAGATCAAGGACGAAGCTTCATGGTCTCTATCGTAAATTGCATCTTTAAAAAATTGATATTGCAGAAACCGAATCCACCAAATAGTGGAATATACATGATACGATCCAGCAGAAAATTACTGGCCTTTACTTTGCAGCAAATCCAACAATTAATGACTAAAGAAGGCATGCTTAGATAACCGATGTTTCCTCCAAGGTCGAGAGGCCTGTGTTAACTGAGTACCATTTCAAAGTATAAATTAAAATGACAGAAAGCTCATATTGACATAAGTTTGGGGCCATTGTCTGGCATTCCCATCCCAGCAGCCAATTCTGCATCAAGTTGAGTGTGTGGAGCAGGTCCCATCATTTGCTTCACACTGTAGTTGGCAAAAAAGAACATAAGAGAATAACTTATCCATGTTTTACGATAAACGCAACATATTTTGGTAAATGGGAGCAAAGATCACATAACAGGCAGATCCCATAGGATGAAAATGGATTATGAAAACATTGTACTTCACCAGCTAATATATATCTAATAAGTTGATTCTTGTTCCCAAAACCAATCCAAAGTAAGAAGAAAACAAAAGCTACGTAAAAGTAAAAGTTTATTTCCAACTGTTTGATGAAGAACACTACACAGCCCGATACTAAGTTAAGTGTAGCAATTTAGACATTAGCTCTAACTATGGTCGCTTAAAAAGGCGTAGTACCGTCCAAAAGAAAGTCCAGGACAACTCTAGCTTGTAAATGCAAGCATTGAAACATGTCGGGGTCGGAGATTTCTTGATATATACTTTAACAAAATAAGATAATTCCATCGTTAGAGAGCAATAAGGAAACCATTAATTTAGAAACTTTAGCACTCCAAGAAAGGTACAATACAAACACAGATAAACGATCGGAACAGATGCTTGGTGGTAATAAGTTAAGTTCAAAGTAATATACCGTTTCCTGTGGCGTTTAGTCTTAAAATGCTCGTCCCTCACAGTGACGTTAGCAAAGTACCGGCTGAAAAAAGAGACGAAAAAACAAACCAAATTCAATTAAAGCTGCCCACTGAAATTCAAAACCGTACAAAGAATCACCCAAAAAGAACCCTTTTCAGGTGATGAATTGTTGAACCTCCAAATCAATTCGAAATTTACAAATAACCAAATGACAAATGAAAACATATAAACACATACTCGCAGTGTAAGCAGTAATATTGACCCATCCCAGGTAAATCCTCGTCAAGAGGAAGCGGCTGTTTCTCGGAATCGGGCCTTTGCAGGTCATCATAAACCGCATCGTCGCGTGAACAAAATCCTCAGTCAAGGAAGAATCTTTCTCTCTGGAAAAGAAAGTTGGGTAAACAGAAAGAAACTCTATACTGAAAGACACAGCAACAAAAGAAAAAGGATATCTTTAAGGAGGAATTTGGCGCGGCGAGCCGTCTTGTGAGAGTATCTTCTCTTCTTAACCTTCCTGCTAGGACATTTACCCCCCATTTTTCGTCTGTCAAATTTAGGGTTTTAGTAATTTGGAGAAACCCTAGCTTGCTGAATTGACCGAATAGACAAAAAGAACAAAGGCGGGGCTGTGTTTTAGTAGATAAAGGCAGTTAATAAACGAAGTCGTACCTGGTTACAATCTTATTTTCCCAACGTCGTCGTTCTGCTTCCCAAAATAGACGACATAGGGCATGCCCGGAAGTAATCCCTTGTTCAGTATAATGTAACATTTTAAAATTTTAGCTTGAAGTTAAAACCAATGTTTTAAAAATCGGACCGGACATCGAACCGATCGAAGAAAAGGTTTAAGGTTTAAAAGTTTAACCAGTAGTGAACCGCTATCAAACCGGAATATAATAAATAAGAAGAAAATTTTATAAGAATAAATAAAAAAATATTTTATTGAAATGAAAAATACACCAATGTTTATTATTATATAATAAACTAAAAATAAATAAACATGAGTCCAATATAAAACTTTAAATAACAATAAAAATCAAAATTGTATTTCTGAAGGAGGTTGCGTCTCATCATCGTCAAAAGCTCCAAATTCTCCAATGCTATTTAAAGTTTCGTAAACTACGCTTTCATCCAAAGTATTTGCATCCACTTCTTCTACTGCATTAAAATAAATTACAAATTAGTAAC
>JANIHY010000005.1:66048363-66066373 GCA_027479065.1 Erythroxylum brevipes | reverse complement strand
ATACCTTTCTCGGCCTTTTGGCTAAGATCAAGTGTAGTATCTGTTCTTATCAGTTTAATATCTGATACGTGGGCCATTGGCTCACATGATATTAAATTACTTTTTGTAAGGGAAAGGTCCACTACAGTAGCTTGCTACTGGGACCTTTAAGCGTCGCCCATGCGCTGCACTGCTGCAAGGGCCTGGCGCACCCTCCAAGTCTAAGTTAAAAAATCTAACTAGATTGGAGTTGCTGAAATATAAAAACAAGTCCTAATGAGTTTTGATCTTAAAAGGAGCAACAATTACTAAATTGGACCTTTGAAGCAACAGCATGCCCAAAATTGGTTCTGAGGAAATAACGTTTGGTTAGAGCCGAAGGAGTGGACACGTGGAACAGTAACTGTAAAGCGTAACTGTAACAGTGTATAGATGTGAATTTGAAACGGCAGTGTTTTTGTAACACTGACCCAACCTCATATGCTGCAAACCTCAATTCATCGGTTCTCTCATGGCCATTTCTGTTTGCAAATTCCCGTTTGTGCTTTCGCCTACTTCTGCAAACCCATGTTTGTCTGTACAACAACACCAATTACTGGGATTTGGGCTTCGCTGGAAGATTTACGAGTACCCTTATCGAAAGCGTTTTAAAATATGTGCTTGTTCGGTGAAAAAGTCCAGGTTCTTAAGTTGTTTTTTTGATGTTTTTGTTGCTTAGTTGAGAGTTTTTGATGGGTAGGTTTCGCTCATTTAGATTGAAACTGGAAATGGTGATGCAGGAGAAAGGTGAAGAGTAATGCGGAGCTTTGCAATGATATTCGCGAATTTTTAATGGCTGTTGGACTTCCAGATGATCATGTCCCAACTATGAAGGAGTTCTCCGATGAAGGAAGGTTTTCCATTCCTCCTTTTGATCTTTTTTTTAAAATATATTTTTGAAGAAATGGGAAAATGCTGTTTTTCTATGTTGGCTTTGATTGTATGTTTGAGTCTCGCTTTGTAACGGAACGTGTTATTTCAAAGTTCTAATTTGAATTTATTTGAAAGTCTGCCTTCTAATTCGGGGTTGATGATATTAACAAATGTAATGAGTTGTCGGTTTTGATGTCATGAAGAACAGTAAATCCCAAGTAAAGATATGGTAATAACTCAACTGAAGTAGTTTAATCTCAAGGGAATTAGCGATATACTTATGCAATGATAGGTTATCCATGAAAGTTGTTTTCTTTATACGCATTAGAGGTCTTTCTTTTCTGTTTTGCCTCAGAAAAAAAAATGGTAGACCTCTCTAAACTTGATATGAAAATAAAGCAGCAATCTTGCCTACATACTTGCACTTTTCTACTCAAAGGGAATTTTTAAAAATAATTTTAGCCAGTTTCTCTCCCTTGTATTATAGGACTGACCTTGCAAACATTGTGAGAAGGAGGGGATATAAATTTGTTAGGAATCTTCTTTCAAGCTCGGTGAAAGCAGGTACTGATGTTCCTGATTTGGAGAAGAGATCAACTCATGGACAGGATCTAAGCAGTGCTTCTAAGGGTATACCATCATATCTATATGTGTTCTTATTTACAATGCCTTTTTTTTTCTTCTTTTTTTTTCCATTGCTGCCATTGTTGATTAGCTTTCTGCTATTTAAAAGGTCAGGATGAGAAAGTGAGGGATGCAATGGGAGATGCTTTGGTGCCACCTAAAGTTCTGGCTGCATCCAGCCACCCTGACAGTTTAGTAGTTGATTTAGAACATGACTCTGGTGATCATAGTTATAATTCTTTGGGGATACCTCTCAATTCTTCTTCAGAAGAAATGACTGTTTCTAATCTAGACAAGCAAGATGAAGATGTTCAAAACATGACTGTAAGTGGTTCCTTGCCATCGGTCTCTTATGCTGAACCTCAAGATGAGGACATCAACAATGTAAAAGATGGTTCCATGTCAGGGCAATCAAGTACTGTAGAACCACAGGATAAAGAGGTCTGTGGAATGGTTGAGGATATTTCCTTGGAAACCGAAGTCTCTGTTGTGAACAACAATCAGTATAGTTTGAAAGTGTATGAAGATATCAGTTCTGATGAAAATAACAGCAAGCCTGTACAAACTTCAGCCAATTTCCCCTTGGAGAGTGAAGTTTTGTCCCATTCAAAAAATCAGGATGAGAACAAAAACAATATGGCCGAAGAAACTTTGTCTGCAACTGATTATGGCAATTACGCAGATACTGTTCCTGAATGCAACAATACCAGTCATGGTTTAATGCCAATGCACTCAACACAGGCTTCAACGTTGGAGGAGGTGGCGGCAAAATTCATAGAGAGTGGAGATTTGGATGTTATTGAAGGTGAGTTTAACAATATGCAATTAATCTTGGTTCTGTTTAGTATGAAAACAATCATGCAGTGAGGCACAAAGTTGTTCACTTAAGAGTAACTGAATCTGCTTCAAGTTATTTTGTTGTTACCTGGTTTTGAAGTTTCATATTCTCTTCAGTGCATTCATGGTGACTTTCTTGACCTGGCATACTTGCAGGTATATCTTCCATTTAAAATGCTAATACATTCTTCAATGCTATGCCACTGTGTTCCTTGCAATGATGAATTCTGATGCAGCTCCTATCAAAGTAAATTGGAATTTGAATCCTTTTTGTTTGCGCCTTGTGAACCTAACCAATAGGGCATACTTGTGTATCAGATGATGCCTATGGAATATTGAAAGAACGTGATGCGACATCAAATGAGGGATTTGATCTAAAAAAGTCAACTGACATGCGATCGAAGAACCCTTCTGAGGAGAGCTTTGGGCATGCCTTTAGCATGAGTAATCCTGCTTCAACAAAGAATGGGATTATATCCAGACCTGAAATTGCTGCTGCAGATGACCTTCTTAGGTTTGCATTGTATATACACTTACAAGGACCAGATTTATGGTTTTAGATGTGCTCCTACTTCTTGTTTGATGCCATTATGTGAGATCTCCTTTTTTCTTCTTCTGTATCTTATAAACGTAGAAGTGTGAATTAGTTCTTCTTTTCCATGTTAAATAATTAAGATGTATTGATAGAACTCTAGCTTTATAAACTAGAGATATTATTGAATATATGAAAGGCACTCTACTGCTATTACAAGGGTTATTCCACTAAACACCCCTTACAGAGTTGAAATGCTCCTCAAAAAGAAGGAAATTCTTTTTGTCTACAATGTCTCCCTTCTTCCCCCTTGATCCCTCTCTCCTATCCCCCTTTGGCCTCAAAACTACCTATTGAGGCCATTCTGTTACACCCCAACCCTTGTGCCAACTTAGCCCCTAACTAACTAACTAACTCGCTCCTCTCAGCCCCCCCTTTCTTTCTCCTCGAGTATAATCTCCATATCTTAGACTTATTTATGTTTCTGTTGTTCTCTCCCCTTCTTGAAATACCCTCGACATTGGTCCCATCATTGCTCCCCTCTAGAAGAGCAGCCTTGAGGAAATTGACTGCTAAGAACAAATTCATCTTCCCATGTAGTATTCCCCACCGGCTTGCCCTTCCATCTAACTAACCATTGGTGTGTGGAGTCCCCCTCCATAGTAATTACTCGGCTAGCTAGGACAGTTTCAAGTTCGACGACCTCATCCAACTCCACCTCCATTCCTTCAGGCAAAGTTGTCTCGACAGTTTAGTTTCCCACAGCCCTTTTTAGTTGAGACACATGAAACACCGAATGGACTCTAGAATGTAGGATTAGCTTGAGCTTATATGAGACTGCTCCACATTTTTCCAGAATTTTAAAAGGCCCAAAGTATTTTGTCACTAACTTTTGATTAATACTTCGGGCCACCGTTAGCTGTTTGTGAGGATGGAGCTTAATAAATACCCATTCTCCTGTCCAAAAAGATGGCGGAGTTCTTTTTCTATCAGTATACTTTTTCATTTAGTCTTTTGTCCTATTCAAATTGTATTTAAGTTGATGCAATGCCTCATCTCTGTCCATTAACTCTCTAGCCACTGCCTCCACTTTAGTTTCTCCTTGTAAATACTAAACCAAGGTTGGGGGTTTCCTACCGTAAACCACTTCAAAGGGAGTTGAACTCGTAAACACATGGAAAGTGGTACTGTACCATAGTTCTGCCCATGAAATTCAATAGGACCAATGCCTAGGTTGTTCAGAAGCAAAACACCTCAAATAAATTTCTAAACACTTGTTGAGAACTTCGGTTTGTCCATCCGTTTCCGGATGATAAGAGGAGCTCATTTTAAGCACAGTATCCTGCAGTTGAAACAACTCTCTCCAGAAATAACTAACAAGCAAAGGATCACGATCACTTATGATCGATTGTGGCACTCCATGTAGGTGTACTACTACTTTAACAAACACCTCAGCCCCACTTTTAGCAGTATAAGGGTGCTTCAATAGAATAAAATGACCATATTTAGATAATCTATCCACCACGACCAGAACTGCTTCATACCCCTTAGATCTAGGAAGTCCCTTGATGAAGTCCATTGAAACATCTTCCCAAATTTGGTTGGGAATTGGCAAAGGTTGCAGCAGACCCCAGGAGATGTGGTGACATATTTCTGCCTTTGACATGTATCACAAGACTTGACAAAGTCTTGAATGGACTTCTTCATACCGATCCAATAAAGATTGCTTGCAATTCTCTTATAGATGCGCAAAAAACCTGAATGGCCTCCGAGGAAGAATGAAACTCTTTTAGGAGTAATAGAGTAAAAGTGGATTGAGCTGAAATCACCAACTTTCCCTTGTACAAAAGAACACCTTGGTGCCATAAAAACCCGGTTCTAGAGGTTGGATCCTGCTACAGATCCCTTATAATGCCACGAAAAAAGGATCTTGGTGCACTGCTGGAGGATTCGGTTATCAGCCCAGAGTGGGTAACAAATGATGCTTTCAACTCTCCTTCTTCTTACACCCGTGATAACGCATCAGCAGCTTTATTTTCTAGACCCAATTTGTAAATGACCTCAAAATGATAACCCAAAAGCTTAGCCATCCAATATTGTTGATCTGTAGTAGACACCCTTTGTTGCAATAAATGACGAAGGCTTTTTTGGTCTGAATACACCACAAATGATCTGCCCAACAAATACTTCTTTTTTTTTTCTGCCGCCAATGATGCACTCCAACACCAATGCCATTAGTTTCTTCTTATAAGCCGATTTAGAAAGATTTCCCTTTGAAAAGCTTTAATGAAGTATGCTATTGGTCTCCCATTCTGCATCAAAAACGCATCTATCCCCTTGCCCGAAGCATCAAATTCAACCTCAAAAGATTGGGAAAATTTTGGTAGAGCTAATACCGGAGAAGTAGTCAAAGCCTTTTTTAATGTGTCAAAGGACTCTAAAGTTGCTGAGTTCCAATGAAACCCTATAATGAACATTCAGTAATATCCAGTCAACCCAAGGAATCCCTGCACCCCCTTAACATTTTGAGGAATAGGCCATTTCACAACACTTGAAACCTTGGCTAGATCAACCGCTACCCCTTTTTTGGAAATAACATCCCAAGTATTCCACTGTTCGCCTTCCAAAACTGCATTTCTACTTGTTAGCCACAAATTGATGCCTTTTTAGGACCTCCAAGATACTTGTTCAGTGCAAAAGATGAGTATTCCAATCAACACTATATACCAGAATGTCATTAAAAAAAACCAGAACAAACCTCGTAAGGAAAGGTTTGAAAATGTCATTCATTGTGGATTGAAATGTGGCTGACGCGTTGGTCAATTTGAATGACATTACTAGGAATTCATAGTGACCATCATGTGCTTTGAAAGCCGTGTTGTGGATGTCCTCATTTTTGACCCTAATTTGGTGATACCCAAATTTGAGATCTAATTTAGAGAAGAAACCAACACTATGCAACTCATCTAGGAGTTCATTCACCACCGACATAGAATACTTGTATGGAATTGTGGCCCTATTTAGGGCTCTATAATCGACACACATTTGCCATGAAGCATCTTTCGTCTTGACTAAGATAACCGGGCTGGAATAAGACTGGAATTAGGACGAATGCTGCCTATTTGCAACATTTGCTGAACTTGTTTTTCAATCTCATCTTTATGATGGTGTGGGTATCTATACGGTTTCACATTAATAGAACCTTGTCCTTGCTGTAAATGAGAGTGGTTTCATTGGGGAGGTAACCCTTAGACCTCTTGGAATACCTTCGGAAAGTGGTTCAACACCAGTTTAGCTCTTGTTCTTCTTTTCTGTTAAGCTGAATCAGTTGCTCCCCTGTTATAGCCATTCCTTCAACTGATAGGAAATTACCACTTAAGATTGCTAAAAGACTGTGTAAGGATACTGAATCCTCAGGGTACACACTTCCTCTTCTCTGTATTGCCTTTGTTTCTGCATTTCCACACAACTCTACCTTTTGTCCTTCATGTTGGAATTGCATAGTCATCTCCTTCCAGTCTACGATGACCTTTTCCAATGTTTGTAGCCAAGCAACCCCCAAAATCACATCCATTCCTCCTAAATCTAGAACATAAGCATCAATCTTCCAGTCTATCTCACCCAGCTAAATAGTAACCCAAGGTCACTAGCTAACTTAGGCAAAATAAAATTGTGGCCTGCCCCACTATCCACCAAAATCAAAGTAGGAACCTCACGTAGTTTCCCTTCTAGTCTCACGATTTTAGTTTTAGATACCATCGCTTCATTAACCCCAAACACTCCCATGGTTCTGCATTCTAAAGCTACATTGCCTTCCTCTTCCATATCTGCCTCTCCATAGCTATTATTTACCCATCTTCATTCGACATTTCATTGTCATCTAGAATTAATAACCTTAGCTGCCTCTCCGATCATTGATGTAGTGGATGGAATCTCTCCCCACATCACAAACAAAGATCTTTGGCCTTTCTATCTATGAGTTCTTGGTAAGAAATGTGATGCAACCCCCTGTTTCTATTTGTCGACACTCTCCTTTCGCCCTCAAGCCTCCTTATCAGTGCTGCCATAGGTGGTACGATAGCTTGGCTTTGCGCATGGGAGTCGGGTTGGTACCCAGATGTTTCCCGGGTTCTACCGCTCCAAATCCACCAGAATGTTTCCCTCGACCCATTGGGTTTGGGCGATCCGACTCTTTAGGGTTCGGGTTGACCCAAAAATTGCCCCCTAAAATGACTCTCGATTTTGAGTCCATGCACACTGTTGAGAACCCAAGTTCTCGAGACCTCCATGCTCTCTGTTCACCTCTTATTCCACTGCCCTTGCGATTTTCATCATTTGATACCTGTTCATTAGCCCAGATGTGCACACCCTCCTCCGTATATCCGATCGCAAAGCACTCTTGAAGTATCTCATAAATTGTTTTTCCAGTAAACGACCCACCTGCGACGATATGAACTCGAAGGCCTTGATGTATTCTTCAATTGTGTCAGTTTGTCGCAGATTCGAAATCTCTTCGAATGGGTTCTCGAACCGCCTCCCTCCATAATAATCGATTAAAGCTCTCTTAAAATTTTCCCAAAGGTTAAACAAATGAATAGTTGATCCTTCCATATTTAAGAGAGCCAGTTTGATTTTCACCTGTTTTGAGGTATTATGAACCTCAAAGTATATTTTTGCTCTAGGAATCCACCTCACAGGGTCAGACCCATCAAACATGGGCAGTTCCACCTTAAGTACCAACATCCTATATTCCTCCATAGTATCAGTGGAATGCTCCATTAGAGTGGATTGTCGAGGGTGTTGATTATTCCTTTCACCAGCCATAGTTTGCCCCCTTCCTGAGGCATCACTCCCTTGTCCTTCTTCTGGTCTCTTACCCATCATCTTGCTCATTTCCAGCAGCAAGGCTCGTTGCATTTCCCCCTTTCCATCTTCATAGACGATTGAATATCCTCGACTCCAGCCTCCGCCATACGAGATTCCAATGAATCTACCCTATCGGATATCTTTGGTGGCATCAAGGTTGGTCTTTCTAAATTCTTAATTCCCCAATATAAAACTGATCCTCCTTCCTATATCTGGCAGGTTGGACCATTGATAGAACTCTATAAACTAGAGATAGTGTATATTATTGAATATATGAAAGGCACTCTATTGCTAGTACAAGGGTGATTCCGCGCTCCTCAAAAAGAAGGAAATTCTTTCTGTCTACAATGTGTCCCTTCTTCCCCCTTGATCCCTCTCTCCTCTCAGCCTTTGGCCTCAAAACTACCTATTGAGGCCATTCTGTTACACCCCGGCCCTTGTGCCAACTCAGCCCCTAACTAACTAACTCACTCACTCCTTTTAACCTCCTTTTTCTTTCTCCTCGAGTATATTGTCCATATCTTAGGCTTATTTATGTTTTTGTTATTCTCTCCCCTTCCTGAAATACCCTCAACATTGGTCCTATCATGTATCCTGCTCAACAAAAATACTGGAACTTGTTGGATATTTGTTCTTCTAATCCAAGATAACTTTATTGAGTATTGGATTTACAGTTGATTCAAGTTATCTTTTGACTTTTCCGGTGACAATTTGGTAGATTGTAATCACGACTGCTATTAATTTAACTCTTTTTCTAAAGTAATTTGCATTTCTCCTCTCTAATTCCATTTATTTTCCTGTTTTAATTAATTGTAGGGATGGCTGTTCAGCAGCTGATGCTTATTCTGGAAAGGAGTTGGATGCTGCGGTAGTTGTACATCTTTCATTCTCATTGTTGATATTGTTATGTTTATTATCAGCGTCCTAGTCGGGTTATCATGATTTGAGTTTGATTTAGTGCTTATTAACTTCTTATTCATAGGTTTTTTTCCCTTGTCCAATGCAGACTACTGGGGGACAAAATCAGGTTGACATTAACCATCTCAAATCCATGCTGGTACCATTATATATGTTGCCTTTAAGCTGTTTTGTTTTTTACTTACAATTGCACTACGTCTAGAGAATAACTCGTGGATGAATTTGTTTAATTGCATATTCTATCTGCTCAGTATGAGAAGGAGTTAGAGTTATCTCGGTTGAAGGAACTGGTTGATAGGGAAAAGGTATATGCCCACCAGTCATTTTATTCAATCTGTCAACAACACTGTAAGTAGACTCGATAATTGGTACCAAGTATGGCATTGTTGGGCAAGAACCACTTGTGCCTTCACTATAATAAGGAAATGAGACCCAAATGCTGAAGTATTTGTTTAGTAGAAACTTATGCTATTGAACTGGCTTGTCCAGTGAATGAGCAACGAGTGTGATATAAAACTTAATTGGCTTTAGGATTGAAATGAAATTCTTCCATATAGTTCTGTTATCTTATCCCTTGTGTATTCTAATTCTTGCTTAATGTGCTCCCTTCTTTTCACCATAAAATCCTTTTTGTATAAAACTTGAAAAATAGGGTCAATATTTTCTGCTTGCTGATTGTGGCAACCACTTATTCATGTCCATAGTTATTGTTTCAAATTTGTGCAAATGATGTGATAACGAAGAATTTAGATAAATCTAATTTTTTGCCTACAGCTTGCTCTTTCTGCTCTGCAAACAAAGGCTGAAAAAGAAATAAGCAAAGCTCAGAAACTTATCTCAGAAAAAGATGCTGAATTAATTGCTGCTGAAGAAAGCCTTTCTGGACTAGTGGAGGTATTGTCCAATTGAATTTGTTTTTCCATATTAAAAGAATGCGCCAGAGGACAATAGCTGACTTAATCTCTAGTGTACTTCTGGACACGGAAAGGGAATTCTAATAGTATATGCTAAAAATGAGTATCAATAACCAGAATAGATAATACTGGTAGTTAAGGGGTTGTTTTACTGTGTTGCTTTTTGGGTGGTAAAATGATCAAGGTAAATGTAAGAGCATTAAACAACGTAGTCATCTTTGACATCTTGAGGTGAAAAATGGTGACTTATCCGGTAAGTTCCTGGACTCCCATGTTCCAAACTTGATTGCCACTGAAGGGTGGATCAATCAATGATACTACAATATATTTCTTTATTAGTCATTTTGTCAACTATGGAGCTACTGTCTTCTGAAGATTCTGTTTGGGATGCATTTCCACTGAGGTTGCTGACTGGATGTCAGATCTTATCAGGTTCAGATCCAATACTGTGGAGAAGGTGATGTTGTGGAGGTGACTGGCAGCTTCAATGGTTGGCATCACCGAATTAGAATGGATCCTCAGCCATTTAGTACTGCTAGAGATTCCACTGGATCAAGGTTTTACAACATCCTCTTTTCTATCTAAGTACTCCTAAATAAAGATGCATTCTTGTTAGGTGTTGCTGTTAACGTCAATTTGTGTTCAGACAGTTTTCTGCATATTCTTCTTGCATGGCAGCTACACTCAGTCCTTTTGGTCATTATAACTAACTGATTCTGAAATCTGAGTATTTGGGCATTTGATTGCTTTTGTACATTCTAATAGCTCCTCTTTTTTCCTTTTATCTTGGAATATGGCAGTTCATTTTTTCCCTATCAAAAGTTTCAACTATTTCACTTTTATGATACGTTCAAACAGGAAATCAAGAGTTTGGTCAACGATGCTGTGGCTTTATCCTGGAGTATATGAGGTTAAAACTTATGTCAACTCGAATTGATCATGCGGCTTTTCTATTTATCTGACAAGTTATAATCTGTCCAGTGATAGGATTTTGAACATTCAACTTTGTTGAGTTCATTATGTCGTTATTTACTTGATAATTTATCAGTTGATTGTGTCAGTGGGCAGTGGGTAGACATATCAAACAATTTTAAGCGAGTTAGGCAGAAGTACACTTCAGAGGCTGTTTGGCATTGGTACCTGAAATTGATATACCAATAAAATTCTAAAAGGATTGATTTGTGATAGCCATCCTCTGGAGATACCATTTTCTGTAACTTAAAATGCCTGTTTATGACAAGATGGTCCTGGTTCCTGGTGAGAATCTAATTAAATCATATGGAAAGATGAACTCAAATTTACAGGATCTGTAGATCTGATGCTAAGAATTGTTTATGCATTGACTTGGGGGCAGACTGCTTAATGTGCAGTGAGTAAACAGTTCATTGACTATTGAATGATCTTATGTAAAACGTTGCATCTTCTGAAGAGTTATCCATCTTCAAAGTTTGCATACCAATATTCTAATGTGACATGAACTAGTTATTTACTTCATATTTTTATTATTGCAGATAAAATTCATTGTTGATGGCCATTGGAAAGTTGATCCTCTGCGGGAGGTAGTTACTGGAAGTGGAATTTCTAACAATATCCTAAGGGTTGATGGATGATACTGTTGGGAACCTCTAGATGGAAGAATACCCTAGTTATATCTACCCTTAAGGTAAATGGATCGTTTTCTTCTCACAAGCCCTTAACTATACTATAGGAAGCCTTTTTCCATCCCTGTCATATGTCAGTATTGCATGGTGAGCCTGTGAAACTCCATATGAAGTTTATTAATACTAATTACCTAATTACTGACATTTATTGCCTAGTCAACATCAAACCATAGGATCTAAGGAATCATTCTTTTCCTAGATATGCTCTCCTTTATGTAGTTGCAATTTGCAAAGCTATGTGTCTCGACTTTATAAAACGTTTTACTGTCATGCGTTGAATTTTGTCAATGCATTTCCTTGCAAAGTAAAATGAATATTAGACCTCTACTATGATCGTTCTGGTGTGAAAAACTTCCGCGTTCAATCTGTTTTCTGTCATTCTTTTGTTTTCCTTCCTCGGTACAGCTGGCTTTGTTATTCTTTAAAGTTTACTTGTCATTTACACGGAATAATAAATTGAGTCATTCAATAACTTTGGCAGCGTTTTACGCTACTGATTAACATTTAGAATCTTTACGCCACAGGATATGGTGAAAGATTAAATTCTAGACCCTGTACAAACAATGAAGACATGCAAGCAGGCTCTAGATTTTGGATTATCACCAACTTTTCTGCCTTCTGAAAAGTGTACATAATCAAATCTGCTTCAGATAAGCCAGCATCTGTAGCTAGGAAATGGCCACCTGCAGATAGGGGGATCGAAGACTTGCAGTGGACGGGCATGAAGATGAAACTGAATGGAGGACATGAATTGCCTGAAACTGAAGCAGTCATGTAAATAGTGTAATAAGGTCTCTGAATGTGTAGTTATTCGGAGTTGGGCTCATGCATGCTGTTGGAGCAATGAAATTTTGTTTTGAGTGAAATGGATGTTAATATCTTGAAGAAATGTCTTTCAGTTTCTAGCTCTCGTGAAATAACTTTGGAATACGTTTCATTACAAGTGCTCAGGAAAGGAAACTAAGAAGAGGAAAACAACAGTTGAACTCAGGCACTGAAGAAAGAACCCAAGAAGATGGAATGTAACGTCTTGTATGTTCAGGTTTTCAACATAACGTCAGTATTATTTAGCTTGAAGCATTACTTGTAACAAAAAACCAAATGATATTCCAAGAATTATCATCGTCACCGCCGAAGAGAAGTAACCCCTCTTACGACAAACGGGCCCACTAATGCCAAAAAGCTTGGAACAGCAAATATAGGCTCGGGAGCGTGTGGAAACCACGCTAGAAGGCTGATTCTAGTTAATTCCGAAGGCGTGTCAAAAGCCTCGCCTTTCTTCTTACCATACCTCTTCTCTATATCTTCGAAGTTCTTTTTCTTCTAAGTTCTATCCCTATCACACCAGAGGTAGATTGTTCCAAGCTTCTTTTGAGTGTTCTGTGTTCTGAAAATGGCAGTAGTTAGCACTCCCATACCTCTTTCTTTGAAAAATGCATATTTTCTTACTTCATCATTTCCCAGTACTTCTGCCACCGAAACTTTCTTTAAAATCCCATCTAATACTAGAAAGAGAAGATTTTTCCGGTCATCTTTCTGCTTTAGGAATGAGCACGTTGAAGGTGTTGATAGAAGTAGGATTGAAGAAATTAAGCACCTGAACGAGTCTAAAGAGACACTACTGTATTCCTTCACTCCTCTGCCATTGCTATTTGCGGCTGCACTTCCCGGAGGTAATGTGATATTGTCATTTACAACAAACTACGATCTTTAGCTGACTACTGTGATATTGAAAGTTAGTTGCTGGAGTAATGCCATATCTTGAAACTATTTAGTCTAATAATGTTCCTGAAGCAGACTAATATACTTGAAGTCCATAGATAGGGTACTTAATTGGACGTAAATCGGCCGCTCAAGTACTTTGTTTATCCCCTTCTCCCAACTTTCTGTTCGCTGTTCCTTACTATCGAACTAAGTTTCAGTCGTTAAGGCTAGAATTGGTCCGTTCTGGAGACTTCAAGAGCTTAGAATGTAAAGCTTAAGAAAACTTGGGTACACATCTGGTATATGTTATCAATCGATCTGTGCGTGACTTTGGGTGCATTACTTATCCAAACGCCATTGGAATTGCTATGGTTCTCATAGCTTGGAGAACTTCACTTCTTAGACATTCCTATATTCTCAGAGATTGGTGCATTGCAAGTTTCTAATTGCTTATTGAACATTTGAAAATCTGAACAGCTGGTACTGTGAGGTCTCTCTTTGGGCCTTTTGTTGAGCTGGTGAAGTCTTGGAATCTTCCTGACTGGCTTGTGCATTGGGGTCACCCAGGCAACATGGTATAGTTCTACTTGATGTACACCCTTTTATTCCGATCCGTATCAAGTTTCTGATGCGTTTGTCCTCACTGCCTTCCTGCAATCTCTAGGCTGTTGTGCTTTTTGCAATGGGTGGTTATGGAACATATCTTGGCTTTCGAATCCGTTACTCCGATGATGTGGTATGAGAATCTTACTTAAGACACGACATGTTTGTAACCCAGTGCATGTCCTGAGTTTGTTTGATATACGTTCAGGAGGAGAAGGCCTATGCCAAAGAGCTGCACCCTAAACTTCTTGGAGGAATGTTTTTCTTCTTTGCCCTTGGAGCAACTGGTGGAATAACAGCTTTGCTCACTTCTGATAAGCCCATCTTCGAAAGGTGAGGACTTTGAGGTTTATTCGGCAATCGTTTCAGTAATGTATTTCAGAATAATAATGTCTGACAATGTGTTCGCACTTGCAGCCCACATGCTGTGACAGGTTTCGTCGGCCTGGCTCTCTTGACTATCCAAACCATTCTGCCTGCATTGTTTGAGGTAATTTACATATACTATATCATCTTACTCTTTGTGCCTGTAGTTTGTGGATCTACTCAAGTTTTGGTTTAATGTGTACAGGGGAATCCAGGATTGAGAAATGTTCATGGGATCTTGGGCAGTGGGATCATGACCCTGTTTCTTATCCATGCTGCCCTTGGACTCCAACTTGGTCTTAGTTATTGATCATATGCAACATTTTGTTAGCGTTCAATCTAGCTTCGTTATTGTTCCTTCATGAAACCCTCTTCGTAACATTATACAAGAAAAGAAAATGTGTAACATCTATTTTTATTGTAAATTGATTTGTTGGGCATGTGCTAGGCAGGGCTGGGTCGTACTTGGGAGCTGCCCGACCAAGTTCTTAAATTCAAAGCATAAGATAATGTTTATTTCGAGTATCAGGTAACCTGTTACTTTCGGGCTGGGCTAGGTCAAGCTTACGCCCTTTTTCATCCCTAATATTATTAACGTTATAGAATTAATGAAATGAAGTTGCAAGACCTGAGATTGGGGACCTATTCCTCTGTTCTCAATTACTCAAGCTCCTTTGTACTTTATACATCAAAGTCATCTATTTGAGTTAAATGGATATCTTGGATGCATGGAATACAAAGGAGCTTGACTAATTAGGAACAGAGGATTTCAAATGCTGAGAGTGAGGGTTTCAAATAAAACTTGTGCCTACTCTGCTCTCACAATGGTACATTGCCCGGGCTGTTGGGACAGAGTCTCTTCCTGAGATACAGATGGATCTGTCCTGCATTGTGGGACCCGATTAACAGCCCAACGGTGTGAAACGAGATCCGAACACATGATCAGCGTCCCGGTTGGAGCAAGTGGGGCCCAACCCCAGTAGTTAAGGAGACCCGCTTGGCCAACAACCATGACCACCTACACTCTATCTTCCATGCTTGTTCATGTTCTTCAATCCAACCTGGCCCCAGAGACGGGACGGTTCAGATGAATTAACGAGATCTCATGATGGAATTGGCCGGTATAAACGGTGAAACGCAAAGAGCGAGTCAAACGACGCCGCTACTTTTATATAGTTATCGAAAACTAACAGGCACGTTCTCTTCTCCCTTTCCATTCACTCTCTCTCCTCTACGCTCTTCGTCAGGTTCTACCTTATTAAGGTACGCCTTCTTTCAGTTCCCTTCCTTTAGAACTGTTCCCTTCCTTTAGAACTGTCTTAATTTCTCTGGCTTATTGTAATCTGCTTATTCATTTGTGTGGGATCATCCAATTTGTTCTATAGTTTGTGCAAACTGCAAAGTCATTAAATGTTTGTGTGTTGTTGAGTTGATTGAGATTCTGTCTGATACTTTGTTAGGCAATGGATACGTTCTTGTTCACTTCTGAGTCTGTGAACGAAGGCCATCCCGACAAGATCTGTGACCAAGTTTCGGATGCAATCCTTGATGCATGTCTGGAGCAAGACCCAGAAAGCAAAGTTGCTTGTGAGACATGTACTAAGACCAACATGGTTATGGTTTTTGGTGAGATCACTACCGAGGCTAAAGTTGATTATGAGAAGATTGTTCGTGACACTTGCAGGGGCATTGGATTTACATCTGCGGATGTTGGCCTTGATGCTGACAATTGCAAGGTCCTTGTCAACATTGAGCAACAGAGTCCTGACATTGCTCAAGGAGTTCATGGCCATCTCACCAAGAAACCTGAGGACATTGGAGCTGGTGACCAGGGCCACATGTTTGGCTATGCCACCGATGAGACACCCGAGTTCATGCCATTAACTCATGTACTTGCCACCAAGCTTGGTGCCAAGCTCACAGAGGTCAGAAAGAACAAGACCTGTGCTTGGTTGAGGCCTGATGGTAAGACCCAAGTCACTGTTGAATACTGCAATGAAGGTGGAGCTATGGTACCAACTCGGGTTCACACCATTCTTATTTCAACCCAACATGATGAGACTGTCACAAACGACCAAATTGCAGCAGACTTGAAACAACATGTGATTAAAACTGTCATCCCAGCTCAATATCTTGATGACAACACCATTTTCCACCTCAACCCTTCCGGTCGGTTTGTCATTGGTGGGCCACATGGAGATGCAGGACTTACTGGCCGCAAGATTATTATAGACACTTACGGTGGATGGGGTGCTCATGGTGGAGGAGCTTTCTCTGGGAAGGATCCCACAAAGGTGGACAGGAGTGGTGCATACATTGCTAGGCAGGCAGCTAAGAGTGTGGTGGCTTCTGGACTTGCACGCCGTTGCATTGTTCAGATTTCATATGCCATTGGTGTACCAGAGCCACTGTCGGTTTTCGTGGACACTTACAAAACTGGAAAAATTCCTGACAAGGATATCTTGGCATTGATTAAGGAAAACTTTGATTTTAGGCCTGGAATGATTTCCATCAATCTAGACCTCAAAAGGGGAGGAAACTTCAGGTATCAGAAGACGGCAGCATATGGTCACTTTGGCCGTGACGATGCTGATTTTACTTGGGAAACTGTCAAGCTTCTCAAGCCGAAAGCCTGAGGCAAGGCCTTCAGTTTGTATTTTACTCGTCGGGAAGAATAAAGAAGCTTCAACGCATGATCTCTGATTGCATACACGTCAGTGTGAGGCCGGACACAACATGTGTGTTCGTTGAGTACCTATTTTAGAAAGCAATAGCAATTTCCCTTGTATGTTTGCCTATTGTTGTTTTCCTATTTTTTAACCTGTTGTCATTCATTCATTTGGATTTACCAATTTTGGGATCGAAAAATTTTCAAGGATTTGCCAACTTTGAGATTATAATACCAAATTAACATGGGGAATTCGAATCCAATCAGAGAATGTACCTTCAAATCTAATATAAAAAATGGGTACAAGCACGAGTACAACGAGAAGAACATTATAACGTCAAAGTTGATTCAAAGAGGAGTGGAGAAAGGATGACAATATTATGAGTGCAACCACAGGCGGTCGTGAAGGCGCTCTTCTCCGGCACCAAACATCTCATCAACTCTTTCGCCGTCACGGTAGAACTGAAAAGTAGGAGTGTAGCGAATGTGTTGAGTGGTTTCAGGGCATTCGTCTATGTCTGCATACACAAATGAAAGCTTCGGAAAGTTGTTGCTGAGGCGGCAAAATGCAGGAAGTATTTGGCTACACACACCACACCTGACAACCAAACAATTACAGTAACCAAAGCGAAAGAAGCACACTATCAAACACTTTACATGCACGAAATGAAGTCATAAAATGAAATAGATAATTAAGAGAGTGCGTGCGTGGGTGTGATATGGCTCACCATGAAGCGCCATAGTTAATGACTGCCTGCAAAGCGAGATACAAAAATGAATTGATTGGTGTCTCTGAAGAAAACAAAAGAGGCAGGAGAAGTTGGGGGAATAGAGACTTTACAGGGGTCTTCGACGACTTGATGTGGTTAAGAATGTTGAGGAGGTTTTCATCGCTGGAAGCAGTTTTGAGGTTTCCATGGCGATTCACAGGGAGTTGCAGAGCAGGAGTGTTCTCCTCAAGTCTTTTCTTGAGGTCACTGGCTTCCATATTATTTACACACTGTTTCTTCCCCTTCGCATAATCACGAGCTTTGTTTATGTAACTAGGGATAACAATTTTTATTATTTTTATAACTGCTATAGCAGCAAGCACCAGTGGTCTAGTGGTAGAATAGTACCCTGCCACGGTACAGACCCGGGTTCGATTCCCGGCTGGTGCAGTTCGTGAAGAGCTGTGACGACAATTACGCCTTCGGTGATGGGTAGGGCTCATCACGACCTTCTGATTTACAGATGAACTCTGGCGTTACTGAGCTCTTTCATTTTATGCTTTTTTTTTACTCAATATTTATTATTTTAAATAACTATATATTTAACTAATTAAAATATATTTAAAATTTTACCATTGAAATGTATTTACAACTTAATGCATTTGTAAAATCAAAGTAAATTTAAATAGATGTTTAATTAAAGTTGAATTATATAT
>JANIHY010000005.1:65955843-65968443 GCA_027479065.1 Erythroxylum brevipes | reverse complement strand
ATACAAATTTATTATTTTAGTAAATAATATTACATCAAAAAATTTAAAACATCTAATAAAAAGAAGAATAAATATCCTTAAACAATTTACAAAAGAGTTGATGACGAAGAAACAATTAAGTAGAAGTTAAACTTGAAACAAAAACATTAATGCACTGTAAAATCAAATTACCATATAAATTTGCTTATTTTTTAACCAGTATAAACAAATAAATATAATATAAACATATTCACATTATAAAAATTAAAGCATGACATGTAATTACTGTTCATATGTCTTTATAAAAAATTCAACATATTTATTAAATATACGTACATATAAGAAGATTGCTATAACTATTCTTTACATGTATATACTATTAAAAATTGGACTTACTTGGGCCCTCTTGCCATGATAATGAGATTTATTTTATGATAATTTGCTAATATGAATGGAAAAATAATAATGCACTTTTAAGGCTGATCCAAATCAGAGAGACATAAACAACTTGGATAAGACTAGGCTTTGACAATCATTTAACTACAATCAATTGCTAGCTAATACATGACTAACAAAAGGTCCTGTTTTGACCAGTTAGTTGTTGGTGACAACCCTACCTACCTAAACTTCAAGACCTTTGCCTCCTTTCAGTCGCATCTTTCTCAATTACACTCCCTGAACCCCAGTCATTTATTGTATACTTAATAGGGATAACAATTGCTTGTTCTATATATGCAGCAGCTTTCTAATTAACATCTAAATTGCAAGTTAACTTGTGGGGATCAAAAGGCTTGAAGATATCCCGTACACTTCCAAGTATGAGCAGAGGTTCAGACTCAGTTAATGTCAGAAAATGCCCCGGGATGGAACTTCTTGGACAATGCCATTGCAGCTGTTTCAATCCGCTGTTGCTCCTGCAACCAGTTTTTGAAGTTCCAAAAGTGAGGGGAAGGTTTAAAGGGATTTAACAAACCAAAGTATTCGTTTTAACGAATAAATTACCTTCCCTTCAATACTAATTATGAGAGGTCCATGTCTTGATTCGCGATAACAGCCTTGATATTGCACAAATCAAACTATGGTAAGGAAAATATGAATTTTATATCTCAAAACAACCAAACTGCTCTTAGGATCTTACCAATATTAAGATCAGGGAACTCAAAACAAAGTTTTGATAGTGGTTGAGCAACTTGTACCTGCATTTTGTAAATCCATAACAATAGTGTGAAGCTACAATGCTAGTAAAGATACCAAAGCTCAAATGAAGAAAATTGGCCTATGTCAACAGTCTTTCTCCATTGATATGCTTTCTTTCAATTCACTATAGATTTAAAAAAAATATCAGCATTATGGAACAGAAAATAACTAAAAGGTTGAGTCTTCTTTCAATCCTGAATCTTAAAGACACGGGCAAGTTTACACACCTCTAGACTATCTCCTATTCAGATACTTATAGCAATCACATAACTGTTGCAAACATGTTGAAGAACTAAGCAAACTTTCTCTGAAGACAATTTTGTGATGTAGGGTATTAAAGGAACCCTTTGAGAAAGAAGCTTCAGTACCAGAGTGAATGCAGTTAACAAGACGGACAAAATCAGAATTTAAATTCCGTACATACATCTGATAGATACGTCTTCAAGCACTTTGATACAAGTGGTTCCATGATTGCTAAAGGGCCACAAGAATTTGTTAACTCAGTCAAACATCCCCATTCCTTGTCTAGTTCAGCATTAGTCGTTGATGAAAGAATAACTACATTCTGGCACTTGATCTGCAACGAAATATTCACTTTAGAGGAACTAATACTCCTCCCTATCAAATATACCAAATTGAATGGATTGCTTTAAAGGACAAACAAAAAAATTATCCAAACAGCTTCCATAAACATACCAAAGGAACAGGTAGTTTATCATGATGCAATAACTCGGTGATACCTTCAGGTAAAAGAGCCATCTGTAAAAGGAACAGAAAATGAGATCAAATTTCAAGTTGTGTGAACCTTTTACATAAAAATATTCGTTCATTGTATATGTTGAAGTTTATGAGGTTGCAAAGTTAATGCATCAATTAGCACAAAAAGACAAGGAAAATATGCCCACATCAAATACCATATGACCAGTATCAAGATGAAGTCATCATAACTTCAAAATTATGCACTACTGTAACTGGATCCATTTTTAAATAAATGTATCAAAGACATCAAATAACCTTCAGAAGAGCACAAATTTTGAATCTCAAACACCCATAAATTTATGGTCCTTGAGCATTTAATGCAGCAACTATTACTTTCATTTCTTCTAATAACTAATGCCAAATGTATAAATAAATGAAAATAAATGCATTACCTCGTTTCGATCACCAGTGCAATGTTCACCAATAATATGCCGTAGATACTCTTCAAACTCTTCATCAGGAGCCTTCATTGAACAAAGTTAAACAGGCAAAATTAGTGCAGTATCGAGCAACAAAACAAGTTTAAATTGAATAACAAGAAGCCTATACCTATATATCTATAAAAATCAACTGTTGGCAGAAGCTATGGATTAGTGGGTTTATTAGTTATCTCAAGTTCTGATAGGCACCTTATTTTCTTTGTCTCTCTTGTAAAAGAAAGTGTGAAAGAACTTAAATTTCTGAAAGTATGAGACATTTTGAGAAAAGTAGAAAAGGAAAACTTCTTATAATAACAACGCACCAGGCGAACACCAAAAGCCTTAGCCACTCCTGCTAAGGTTATATCACTGTGTAATGGGCCCAGCCCTCCATATATGAATACCTAATAAAATCGAAGTACAAACAAACTGTATAAGGGAGTAAAATAGAAGGATTGAACACCTTAGTTGCATTGGATAAATTCACAGCTCAACAAAAAGTCTAATAAACATTATATGCAGCTGTACCATGTCATTGGTAGATATTCTCTGCTCAACTTCTTCAGCCACAGAATCTATCTGATGAAAAGAACAAGTTCCAAAGATTGAATATAATAAGGATCCTGAATGGCACACAAATAGGTAACTACTTTAAAGCATTTTGAGTTCAACTATGCAGTAAGCATAATTTTGGTACGTGGAACTCACATCATTACGCACAACTGCAATTTGTGATACCGACCAACCGATCAAACAGAGTTTTCTACATAATGAAGGTCCCAAGTGATCCTCAACAGTGCCAGACCTGAGCTATGGAACATATAAAAGAGTAATGAAAACTTCATCATTAACAGAAGGAAACATAAACAAATGCTTGTAGGCAAGTGAGAGTGTCTGCAATACAAAACTTATTCTGCACATGAACCCCCTTAAATTTTGGCTTATTAAGTTTGACAAATTGGGTATCCAGGTTTTCATTGTTTATAACTTCCATATGTGAACATGTATAACATCAGATGTCACATTTAATATAACAAATGGAGAACAATTTATTCTGTTTCAATCACATCTGTGAAAATCTAAATTTTCATAAACATAAAACGTTGATTCTCAACCTATTACTAAAACTGCTGGCACACAAAATCCTAAAGACCTAGTAAAACTAAGTCCAGAAATTTAAAGAATATTACAGTCAAAAAGCAAAAATTTTCAACCATTTATCAGATGAGTATGTTGAGAGGCTAGTCACGACTTCATATTACAAGAATCCTCCAATTTACCTCTCTTCTTTTAAGTTCAAACCTCTGGCTTCAATTATTTCTACTTCAGTACTAGTATTACTGGGGAAGGTTTCAAGTGGCATCCTTTCTATCAACTTCATTAAGGACTAGAAGAAAAATAATTTTTGTCAATCATCTCAATGATCTCTTTTTATCACAATCATGTAGTTAATGTTTCTTCTTAGTGAAGTTCACCTATACAAATTGTAGTAATATAATCTGATTGAAAGAAATAAAATGGAATTTTCTACAGTACTAAAAAGTAGGCGTTTGTTGTTATATTTTCTATTAAGAGAATTTTTTGAAAAACCAAACTAGCAAAATTAAAACAGGAAAACCAAATTATTAAAATTTAGAAAACATTTTATCCTTAATGGCATATCAAATGCTTCCAAAATACAAATAGCAAAGATATGAAGGGAAAATAAACAGAAAAGCAGAATCTAGTATAGGAAAGAAGATGAATGATGCCAACGACAGACTTACAGAATCTCATCCCCTACAGCAATAACTGAGGCAGTGGGTATGCAGTTCCCCTTAGAACCTATGCTATCTTGGTCAACAAGAGGATTATGTCTGGTGATGGGAGGAGAAGACTTTTTTACTCTTCCTGCTCTTTCTAGTCTACCATCAGAAAGTAAATATGCAGGCTTGAAGTTTTCTCTACATTTGGAGGAATCATTGATACATAGCTGCGAATTTGGTACAGTGTCATGTATGCTTCCTATTGAAGTGTACCTGCAGAAAGTAAAATCCAATTCGTTGGTTGAATCATCGTTTAACAAGCAGGATTAGGTTAGCATGCAAGTGGGAGCACATTCCCCATTATCAATCAGCAACAAACTTGTAACATAATTTATTGAAGCCTATCCCTACATGCATCAATCCAACTATAAAATTTGAGAAGAATATTGAAGTTCAAACAACATATAAGATGAATTACCCCTGATCATAAAGATTGCAGTAGTTGACCTTGCAAGTTAAAATAAAGGCCCAAACATCTCTGTCAAAGAAACATAGACAACTCAGCGTTCAAAGTTTACTTCAAATGTTACATCCAGAGCAAGAGAACAACTTGAACTTAGATAATCACTACCAATTGTCAATGGAACAAGAACCACTTTAAATAGAACAAGGCCATACCTGTAAGACCAATCTAGGATAGGATTCACTCTCATAAAAGGTGGCCATCCAGGTGAACTGGGAGAAAACTGTTCTTGACCTACCTGTAATATTGCAGCAAAACTTGAAAAGTCAGGAATCTATGTTTCATTGTTCGAAAATTTCAACTCAAATTTTGAAAAAAGGGATCTGAATAGGAAAACTAAAACCATTTGTATTCAAGATAAAGCAACAAACATACAGCAGTAGGGTCACCAATTCGAACACCAAGGAAAATAGCTCTGATAGGATTGGCCTTCAGTAAACTTTCCAACCCAGACTTGAAATCTGTATGGATGATATCCAGCTCCAGACCATAGCTGCTCATAGGAAATAGAGTAATTGATTGAACAAATAAACCATTTTTCTTCACATCAATATTCCCAATAATGTCAACTTTAACAGAATTCCCAAGGTCTTTCTTATGAATTCCTACATTAAAAAAAAAGAAAAGAAAGAATCAAGGAGGAAAGGCTTTTCACCTGGAAGCTGTATCATAGGTAAACGAGTTGATTTCAGGAAATGCAGAAGAACTTTCAAAGTATATAGTTCGGATTGGAAAAGTAGCCAAACCCCCATTAGAACAACTTTGCTCCCCTTTATGCAAATGATAGCCAGCCCTAAGCAGGTGCAGCAAAACCTAAACATCCAAGATTTATCATGATAGCCAATGAGACATTAAATAAGGGAATGCTCAAGATAATATGGAACAGAACTTACAGTTGAATCTTTTCCTCCATTAAAGCTGAAGGCAACCTCCTCAATCCTGCTAATAAGACATTAGTAGAACTTGAAGCATTAGAATGGAAGCATTTTAGATCAACTAGGACCAGAACACTTGAAACCTTTTAGGAATTTGAACAAGTGCAGGCATGTATATGTGCACCTCGAGTCCAAATAACAGTGTAAAACCTCATAAAGAAATGCCACACTGTTTAGAAATTATTTTCCAAATACCAATACCAATTTTTCTGAGACACATTACACCTACATGTAGGTGTCTAGGGACAAAACATGATGAATCTTCCAAAACAGGACAAGAAATTAAATGTTCAAGAAAGGCTGATCAGGAGGCAAGATAGTCTTGGTTAATCATACTATTGAACATCCTTCAAAAGTAATGATACGACAAGGATAATAATTTTTTTCAAACTTATTCCAATTTTAAATGATTTCTACATTCTAGACACCATCCCACAGAATATCGTCATAACTCTCAGACATTTAAGTGCGTTTCTTAGAAAGATCAAAGAAGATATGCTTATATAGTTTCAAGTACGTCCAAAATTGGTTACACTGTCATTGATTAATATTAAGTGACTTCAATTCTTCAGTCAGCTCCCTCAAAAAATTTCATCCAACGTTCCAAAAAAAAAAAAAGGACTTAGCAAGGTGAGTGTTAATGCTCAATTTAGAAAACCATAAAAGTTAAGGAATCTTGACTTGGATAAAACTATCAACAAGAACATGCCAAACGACTATCCATTGTAATGTATTCCATGTTTCCTTACACAGAAGACAACCACTTATGAGGAAAGTGCAAAATTACCATTGGATAGATATAAAAGAATATTGTCAAAATGCTTTCATGCAAATGTATGCCATCATTTTTACAAATCAACACAAATAAGTGATTTATCTACTTAATATTCTTCTTCAAAGATGTTCCTCACTTGAAGAAATTAACTATTGACATTGTTCATGGCACATGCTAAATGCAGAATTTTTTTTTCCTCATAATCAGAAACAAAATTGTAAAATGGGAACAATGCATCTCCTGGAATCACTATGGAAGGTAACACGGAAGAGCGTTGATTTTGTAACAATGAAAATGCTGTTTATGATATGCACTTTATCTCATTCTATCCTACTGCGTTTACTCCCCTCAACTTCAACAAGTTCTCAGTATTCGTAAATTCAAGAGTTTGTGAAGGTGGTTTAGGCTCATTTCTCTATTTCAAGTCATCTTGACGGAAAATGGGGTTTGTCTGTCAACCCCTGACGCAACAAAATGAATACGTAATTCAGCATTAAGTTTCAGAAATAGAAGGAAAATTGAAAAATCTTTAATGAACACCAAGAATTGCCAAATGCCCACAATAAAGCAAAGAAAAACTTACGAATATAGAGCAAGAGCTCTTTGAATAACATAGATGGCGTTCTTGTACTTGGTCTTGAGCCTCTTATCATCGCTTTCTCTGATTGCTTTATCGATCTCCATCGACCTGATACATAAGATTGAACACATAAACTGAGGAAATGAGGGGGTTTGTGAATTAACAAAAAAAAAGACCGCTTTTCGATGTAAGCTAATCAAACAGGCATTGGTAAACTGATTTCCAGGTAAACTAAGCAAATGGGCTCGAGCAGATTGATGGTATTATGCTACTTCCATCCCAGAATTTGTCGTAAGATTCACCTTTCTGACTACAATGGACTGGCAAAGTTGAAAACTTTGAACAACAAACTTTAGATTCCCTTTCTCCTTCTCCTTCAACTTCTTGCCAGGATTGTCAGGCTTTCGTTCCTCGGATGATTACTATATTAAAGCACATAAAGAGCAGAAAAGACGTGTTCTTTAGATGCCACAGGGGGATTATCTAACCAAAGCTATTTAAATAAAATGGTGGGTATGTTTTCGTCTGCACCTGTCTATATGATATGAGCCCGACCTCTTTCACACGCAGACAAAGTTTGCTGAAACGGAAACCAAGGAAGTTAGAGTAATAATATCATGGGATTTTCCCATTAAATTTATTGATTTCTTGTCCTCTGTGCATCATTCTTTATTTCCCGGTCAATTTATAGAAGATCAATCGTTAGAAAGATGGCATCTTTAGTATTATAACATTGTGAACTGTTCTATATTTCTTGCCAATTTTATTGTATGTTAGAAAACTATGAATCTGTATTTAGGCCATTGGTAATTGTTCAAAAGTTTGTGTTTCAGTCTAATCCTTAATAGGATTTCTTTAACGCCGCCAAGTAAGCCTGATACCGTCCCAAATTGAAGGAGAAATTTCCAAACTTTGGAAGAAGGGAGGAAAAGGGAAAATGTAGTGGAAGTCAGACATGAAGAATGTTAAGAAAATTCAGCGGTTCAACCTTCATCTTACGCGTTTAACTTTGACAAAGAAGCGGTCCTTTTCAGCTGCTGCTACATATACTTTTATCCTTCATTCTCATTCTCAACCAGTTTTGGTGTTCCATTGACCTATTTTTACTTGTGAATAAAAGAATTACATAAGATGGAATCGCGTATGGTTTGATCATATTTTTCTGAAAGGGAAGTGGAAATCATACCCACAATTTGCGCAGTGCCAAACTATTCCTTTTGACCATTTCAAGTTGGAAAGATATAATTGAAAACAAATGTTCAAATCATAAAACCACAAAAAAAAAAGATAGTAATATTTATTCTTGAGGCCTTGTGACAAAAAAATTATAAATTTGAATTACAAAATTAGGATTTTATTTACAAAATAAAGAAGTTTAAGAAATACTTAGTTAGTTGGTATTTTTGCATGGGATCATAGTTTTCGACAAGTCATGTTAGAATCAGATAGCATAGAGGCAATGAGAATGATGACTTGTGGTGTTATCTCTTTACATCTCTTATCTGTTTTGGTTGTAAATATTCAAACTTTACTTGATAGGAATTGGATTTGTTCTATTAGACATGTATTTTATGAAGGTAATTTTGCAGCTGATTATCTAGTTAAATTAGGTCATGATATTTCGTCAATTTTTTAGGTTTGTAAGGAGATTCTTATTGTACTCTTTTTGATTATCTGGGCTGATACTTGTGATATTTCTTTTACGAGATAGTTTTGGTTTTCTAAAAAAAGAAAAGAATGAATAAAAAATTAAAAAAGATAATCATATATAATGATTAAATAAACAGTATAATGCCGGTGACTGTCCTCCCAAGTGAACCTACGTTTGCCCTTACCGGTGTTGCTCATACGTCCACCTTGGATCCTTAAAAACTTCAAGTCAACCCAACTTCGTGTTATATTTATTTTTTGTTTGTGTTCATACACAAAATAAAATATACGCACAAAGCCATGTTCATGAGCTCTGACATGACGTCGGAGTAGGTTTTGGCGTGTAGAAGAAACTAACAAGGAAACCAATCCAATCCAATCCAACATTTTCACTGTGACAATTTAACCCGTAGATAACCCAACTCCCAAAACTAAATTACATTAAAAAAGAAAGATCTTATCATTAAGTTGTGCTGATTTGAAATAAAATCAAACCTCTTTTATTTTTCCCATGTTTTTGGAGTTGTTTGCGTAAGTCTGTTAATACCAATAAAATCAAATTGGGTCGATTTTAAATTTAAAATATATAACTTTAAAAAATGTTTTTGTATTACACTTGAAAGATATGGTAAAAAGAATTAAAATAAAATTGCTAATTAACAAGTTCTTGTGGCATACAAAATTGGATTGATGTGCGAAGAATAGGACTTGTTTGATTGTCCTCAATTGTTTGACTCTTCAAACAATTACGAAAGCTGTTTGAAGAGTAGCGGATCAGATGGTTGATTTAAGATAAATAATTAAAAATAAAAACGCTCTTATTAAAATTTTAACTAACAAAAGTCAATTGTACTTTTTAATTGAGATTCTTAAATACCTACGTTTTAGAAACATTGTTTGTTCTTATAATTGTTTTATGCAGTTATAAGTTATAAACAAAATATTAACCTGAAACGGAAATAAAAATAGAAAGAGTTGCATAAAATTTCATAGATGATAAAACAGTACATGTAAATATGACTTTTTTAAAATCTAAATTATTATAAAAATAGTCATTGAAATACTAAGATATATAATATTCATACCCTTATATATATATTTTAAAATCATGTTCTTATAAGTCATTTTTACACAAATAGGTAATTTTATCAAATATCTCTAACAAATAGCCACTACAATGGTCAAATCGGTTGATATAATCATCTATCAACTAGCAGCTAATAAAATTAACTAATAACTAATACAATTAACTGATTGTCAAATAAAATCATAATCGTCATAGACGGGGCTTGCTCGCACAACATTATACAGTTTAATGGGCTCTCAGGCCCTATCTTCCGGTTGGTAATCGCCAAGGGAATGAAATCCGAACCTACAAGTAAGAATATTAAACGTATAAACACTGGCATGCATTAACGAATATACTTTGTGATAAGTAGTTGAATAATGCACCAGACTTCGCCTTTTCTTCCAGTTGGTAATCACCAAGAGAATGAAATCCGAACCTACAAGTGAGAATATTAAACGTATCAACACTGGCAATATTCACGAATATACTTTGTGACAAGTGGTTGAATAATGCACCAGACATCGCCTTCAAATTGTAGTCATGGACTGGTTTATACTTCATAATGGACACACATGGTAGATAATGACAAAATGGGAATGAAACAAATTGGTTTTGATTGCGCATGCATACATATACAACAAAAATGACTACGCTTAGGAAGTCCATTGCAGGTTAATGAACGCAGGAAGCTTAGATCTTACAAGCTTTCTCAAACGAAAGATATCAGAAACGGATTCTTAGTAATCAGTAGAGACTTTGCAAGGAAACATAGGCAATTCTATAGGTTAGTTGACTCCTGTACATTGAAATTTTGCTCATCTTGTCTAGGAAATAAGAACAGGTTAACTAATTATGTACAATTCCCATTAGTTTTTCAGTACGAAGCAAATTAGGTCAACTTTTAACAACTTACTCATGTTTAAATGCTATATGAATTATGCATGTTCAAGCTGGGATCCTGAAATAATCATAAGGTTAGTGTTGCTTAATTTGAACGCATAAAGGGTTTTTAATTGGTTGCCTACAGATTCTCTTTGATCATTGAGATGGATTGCAATAAAAACAAGTTTAGACTGCATACATCATCCTCTCTCTCATAATTTCTCGTCTCTGTAAGGTAAAAAACCTCAGAAAAGAGAAACAGACTGACTTGCACTTGCTTGTATTCAGAGATCCTCTGTTTTGGACATTAACCAAAGTGACAGTCCAAACAACGAGCCACTTGTAAGATAATATAGTTTGAAACATTGGTGTTATCTGGAGTACAGCTAGTCACCAATAAATTTAGTTTCAGAACATCCAACTCCCTCCCTGTATAATAGATTAGGTGTGCATGGTTGGTTTGCTAACACTATAATTTATTGATTTATTACCAAAGTTAGAAGAGACTACCAAAATTTAAGGAAAAAAGGAAATTCTAACAAATCACAAAGTACTAAATACATAAATGGGATGAGAAGTGACGACTGACTTCAAGCTCAGAAGTGAAATGCCAACTGCTAACAGGGGTCACATTGAAAAGACAAGAAATCAAGTCTGGCCGAGAAAAACACCATGGGACCTGGAAGTACAAGACTCAAGTTAGGCCCATTTGTCAGAATGGCAGCATGTCCTTGTTAAGTTGATCCCACGGTTTGTTCCAAACCTCTGGAACTTCGACGAAGAGGCATAGTGATGAAGACCCGTTAGAGTTTTAACTGTGTAGGGCTGACAGTACAGTGACCTTCTAGATATTGAATTCGATGTCCGAAGAGATTTTGGAGACTTGTACGCAACTAATGCACAAGACCTTTACATGGAGAAATCAGTACAACCGCTCATGGAAACATGATGGTTACAGATTATTTTACAAAACTTAGAAAGTTAATGCGATGAATTAGTATACAACCGCTCATGGAAACATGATGGTTACAGATTATTTTACAAAACTTAGAAAGTTAATGCGATGAATTAGTATGTTTAATGCCAATTCCTAGATGTTCTTGTGGTCATTGAACTTGTGGCGTTGGAAACGCTACAGAAGAAATCAACGCAAATAGTGTAGTTTTTGATGAAATTGAATGAAACATGTAATCATGTTAAGAATAAAATATTGGTCATCCTTTAGAAAACATAAACAAAGCCTATTCAATAAATATGTGGGTTGAAAAACAAGGAGAAGTGAATGCAAGTTTCACTAATAAATTGTGAGAATGGTGTTACGATGTAGATGTCAAATTATGAAAAAGATGGAACGGTAAGGAGCAATAAGAGGAGGAAAGAAACAGCTAACAGATCAGATTTGATGTGTGAATTATGCCACATGGAAAGACATACGAAGGAGACATGTTTTAAGATTTATGGCTACCCATGTTGTATGAGGAGCTTAAAGAAAGAAAGGCAAAGACTAATTTAGCAGCAGCAGAAACACCATTGGAGATGAACGCTAAAGGAACATGTGGTGCTGATGGCTGAAAGCCCACAGTAAGTAACATGATTCATTAGGAATTAGAAAGATTCACGGAAGGAAAGAAAGCAATAAGTGACGAAAATTTTGTTAAATTTGCACATTTTGAAGACTATTCATGCTATAATGTCCTTAGTTCTCTTGCATTAATTGATTTTGGATCTTGGATAACTGAAACAAGGGCTTCTCATCACATGTATACTAGACTAAGTGCCTGTTTGGACTGACTTTTAGAAGGTTAATAAGTATTTTCTCTACCACAAAAGTCATTTTTAAGAAAAATTAGTGTTTGGTTGTAAAATAAAAAGTACTTTTTTAATAGATATGATTTTTTTGGTAGCTAAAATTGGAGCTTCTTAAAAAAGCGTTTTTCAGATAGATTTTTTTAGATCAATTAATGAGCTTATTTTTGGTCTCTTTTGCCCTTATGTTTTACATATAATTTTCACAATTTCCAATTTTCACAATTCAATCGGGAAATGTCATACATGTATGTACATATACATATACTGGTGCAATCAGT
>JANIHY010000005.1:65836366-65856548 GCA_027479065.1 Erythroxylum brevipes | reverse complement strand
TTACGAAGGACAATTGAGGGGCAGAAGAAAATGGAGAGTGACATATTGAAACTCAAAGGATGTTCAGATAGAAAATTGTAATTTATAACTAATGATTCAAAATATAGAAAAAAGTCCAAATGAGTGATGTAAAAGTTTCAATTCTGAGTACCCTACAATGGAGCACTGTGCCTTATATTAATTTTATGAATGTTTGAATTCCTTCAACACTATCATTAAATCATAGTTAGCAAATTGCAGGTAATTTTTAAAATACTATTTATATTTTGTTGATCTGTGTGCAAGGCCTGTGGAGCATAAATAGATATACAGTTGTTGGATATCATTATGCTTTGCCTAATTTTGTGCATATCTTTTGTTTATTGCGTTTTTATATCTTGACCTTGGTGATTAGTTTGCCTTTGAGCAGTTATGTATATGTGTAGTGTAAGACAAAGTCTAGTATTTAGTAAGTAAGAAATAAGTAGAGTAGAGAGAACAGGAAGAAACGAATTGATGTCAACTTGCAATATCAATAAGAAGAATTAGGGAGGACTGAATTCAGCATCAACTAATCTACAGGCGATAGCTGGTTGACATTGGAGCAAACTTCTCACCAACAGGCTAGACTACTTACGGAATGCAACTAGGATGTTGAATTGAAAACAAACTAAGTATTTAAGCTAAATGGGAAAATTGTTTCTTGTTCAAGTAGAAATCTTATTAGAGTGAGGAATATTACATTAACAAGAATTTAACTTGAAATAAATCAATGGAAATTGAGATAACTACTAATGTAACACTCTGTAGAATTGTCATTGTTGGTCCCATATCAGCGTGTATATTCATTTTCGAAGGCTGTATAGATGGTTCGCCTGGCCACTAGTTTGTTGTTTCCTTTTTTTTCTAGTTCCTTTTCCGTCCTTTGGTTTTAGACTCTTTAGGGTTTTATTGTACTGTCAAAATACTCAAGAGTTTGTTTGTTTCTTCTGTTCATTTTGTTTCCCATATTTTCTCAATTCACTGCTATATTGCTGCGGATTTCAAGTGCGAGTTTATACTTTTAGCAGGTGGATGAAAAAAGTGTTACCAGTGAACAGGTTCCTGTATCAAAATCTGTAGCAGCTGGAGATTCTAAGCAGGACTAAAGTGGAGTACTTCCTAACAATGAATGCCAACTGTTAAAAGTCAAACTCTGAGCCTCATATTCAAAGGTTTTTTAATTTGAGAGAAAGTTAGTAGAATATAAAAGTCATATCTGTATGATCTGAAGCCTGAAATTCCACAAAGAGAAATAGATTCCATTCATGTTCATCAAATGATTATAATTATTTCAGGGGAGTTCTAGTGCCAAGGGGATTGAGGGGGGACCTCTGATGATGGGAGTAATCACTTGAATACTGAATAAACATTAGTCCTGCGTAAGAATGATGCTGGCGTTCTGAGCAGTTTCATTGAATTTAAGAGCGCATGCATGCATATCATTAGTTGTCTTTTAAGGCAACAGGATCACAGGCACTTATTTCCAAATTAAGTTAAAACTAGCCATTTTTGTTCAACTAAGAAAGATCCACAAGTCATCCTATTCGATCAGAATATGCCATGCAAGGCAGAGAAAATAATCTTATTTGGCAGATGAGACGTAGTTTTCCTGGACGAGGAAGGAAAATGACTTTAATCGTAGCTGCTGATACTGGACTACTGAATCTGACCATGTGCTTTATCCGGTTGTCCTCGCGTAAGTCTAGTTGTAGCTTATGAAAGGTGGGGAATCTCTTACAAGAACCATGTATTTATCTATGCATTTGCAGTATTTTTATTTAGACATTGGCCCTCTTTTTCATTCACTATCGCAAACGCAAATGGAAGACAGCTCAGAAACTAGGACCATTCCTTGATAGCTGGAACATGAGCAAGTATTGAGTGGTCGTCGTAGAAATTAGTGCTAAATGGGGACTAGGGCTGTACTTCATAGAAATTTCCACGTGACCAAAAATTTAATTTTTTTTTATATTCTTCCTAATTTAAAAAAAACATATAAATTCTGTATAGCTTATATGGATTAATTAGTATTTTAAACACCCTTTTTAAAAAGTCCAGCACAATAAATAAAATCAAAATTCAAGCATAATACTAACAATGAAACTCTCTCTCCTGAAAAAGTGAAAAGGGGAGTGCTGATGCAACGATGCCAATAATTGCATCAAGAATAGCAACTTTTTAATTCATTTGCTTTTGGCTGGGAAACAAGAATACATGAAAGTTGCGTCATGAAGAAGAACAGGTAGATATGTGAAGGCATTCACTAACTAATGGTAGCAAACCTAACACACTACTGATGCTTGCATTTGAGTGAAAGCAGTTAGGTCTCTTGAGTAGTACCAATCCATTCCAGCCACACTAGCTAGTTCCTCAAAAACGCTCCCTCCCACAACTCTGGACTTAAAAAAAACTTTTCAAGCTTTAGACTAACTTGCCTGGAATGCTGTTCTGACAATGAAAGCTAACTTATCTTCAACTTTTCTAGATTTAGACTAACTTGCTTGGAATGCTGTTCCCTAACTTAAACATTGCGTGCGTTGACATGATAAGAACAACCTAGTAAACCAAGTACTAGGTGAGTGACACTATATAGAACAAGACTTTGCGGGGACAGGTGATGGATTCACATACGCAACTAGAGTTTCAGCAAGTAATGGCCTCCAATGGTGGAATCCGTGAGAGAATATGAATTGCCTATATGGCTAAGTTCAGTTTGCCAGGAAAATCACTTGAGCATAGTGTCTAATGTACAGTAGGTGAGCAGTGATTGGAAAAAGAGTGAATATTCCAATATCTTTTGGGCTCACCTAACAGTCTGGTTTTATATACACTGTACAGATTCATAAATGTGAAAAGGGTTTGGGAAAAGCCGAAGCACCTAAATGCATATCTGAATGCAATCTTTGCCCACCTACTGCCTTTGGAGCGCATCATAGTCCCCACCATCTGCAATTTCAGATCGCACACCACCACCACAGTAACCACCCATTTCCTTTTTCTTTTAATCTCAACTACAAAGTCAACATAAATATTTAAAGCTGTTGGAATGGGCGATAAACCAAGCATTATTTGGCACTTTCATATGCCATCGGCCGACCTTCTCTGCTAATCATGTGTTAAAATAATACAATAGTTTATAGTATATGGATTGCGATGATTAGACCACAACAAACACAAGGCTTGTAGATTCATTTAAGCCTGGTCATCAAATGTCACCTCTTAATAAAGCAATGTTATCGATAGATGGGAACTTATTTCTATATAAGAATAAGCTAATTAGCAAAACCAACCCGTATGTAATCTCTTTACATTACATTACAACCACATGTCTAAATTTTACTGCAGTCTTGCTCCTTCATAACAATGTTATCCTGCCAAATCACAGAACAGATGGGGTAAATCATAAATGGCTTGGTCAATCACGGAAAGCCGTGGCGTCACGACATGTCGTAACCTGTGAGCACACAGCCTTCATTTAACGAAGTGACATTGTTTTTAAAGCGGTGATGACTACACGAAAGAAAGCAACATGTTCCTAAACGAAGGCTTTCAAGATATCCACTTGTTGCCTAGTCTCTATCTGCCACTCCCACTCACTCTCCTAATCACATCATGTTTTGGTTGTCAAGTTACGTGGGTTGATTTAAGCCATTATCTTTGTTGTGGTTGCTTGAGACAAGGGGCCTGGTCGTGTGAATAACTACCGCCAAGAAAACTCGGATCTTGACATCATCTCCGTGAACAACTACTGTGCTTGATCTTAAAATTCACAGAATAAGTAACACCCAAATCCTAATTTTGGATAAAACCAGTCACCAAATAAGAAAAAGCAAAAAGAAAAAGGAGAGTGATAGGGTTAGGTTAGGTGGAGAAGCTTGGGGGGAAGAGAATGGCAGAAGAGAGTGACAAAGCGTGAGTCTTCTATATTTTTCTTGAAATCTCCGTCAAGGCAAAAACACGTGAGAGAGTGAGCAGGACCACATAATAGGGAGGCGTTTATATTTACGTAAATTTAACATAAATATATAAATAAAATTTAATAGAATATAAATGTTAAGATTTGATGTGATGTTTCAACTAAATACAAAAAATATCATAAGCCTCCCTCTTTTCCACTTATCCCGATATATACGATAATTTGAAGTTCCAAGTTCCAACTTCTCCGTAAATGAGTTCAAACATCGTCTAAGACCGATGGTCTACTTTTAACAAAATCCAATTTTGATGGCTTCTTTATTAGGCTACGAAGAGTTTCAAACTTTCAATGTGTGTGATGTAAATATGATGTGTTGTGCACTTGTGCTTTACTCTATCACGATCATTAAACAAGACAAATTTTGGTTTGATGATCAAATAAAGAACACGAAATTGGCAATCAAACGTAGTCTCCAATATCAGAGTCAGATCATATCGTGCTCGAGATTAACAATTGTAAGGGGAAGATCAAAAGTTGACAACGAAACAACAACAAAAACAAGTGAAGCAGAAGTAAAGAAAGAGGAAAGTCTCTTCTCCGTCTGCCTCTTGTGTTTTTTACTGCCTCTGCTGTGCTTTCTTCTATAAACGCCAACAATTCAAACAGAGCCAGCTGGAAAAAACCCAGGAAGCTAAAAATAGTTGCACGTGAATAGCTTTGCTTATATAGTAGGAAAATTTCAATCTTTGAGAGCAAAAGATTGAGAGACAACCTTTGACAACAAGAAAGCGGATATGGGTATTCCCTACGACGATGTGGTAATCATCAGTCAACCAGAGAATGAAGGAGAACCGAGCGTGATCACTGTTAATTGCCCTGATAAGACCGGACTTGGTTGCGATTTGTGTCGTATTATACTCTTCTTTGGTCTCGGCATCGTTAGAGGAGGTAAACAAGTGATAGATTTTGATAGTATTTAACTTCTCAGTTTAGCTGCTTCGACTTTGTCGACTGTTATCCTTTTTCCATAACCCTTTCTGCGACTCAGCCCAGGATTTCTCTTACAGCCTTTCCCTTACCGTGTACTTGCGTCTATTTCCTCGCTATGTAAATGGCAGTTAAGCTTTCTGTTATATTTCACGCCTTAAAAGAAAATTCTCTTTAAAAGACTAAGCTGGGTCACAGATTTATCATATGCAAATGAAAAAAAGTTCTTTTTTTGGTCTTTCATTCTTTAGCTCTTAAAACTAATTGGATAATAAATCACCTCTGTAATTTTGTCAAAAGCAGCTGGGGAATAGGTTTCTGATTGTCAGTATTGGCGATTTCTGATTTGGTGTAGATGTCTCTACGGATGGGAAATGGTGCTACATAGTGTTTTGGGTGGTTGGCAACTCAAAAACTCGTTGGGGTTTACTAAAGAGGAGACTAGTAGGGGCTTGCCCTTCTTGCTCTTCAGCTTGTGGAATTTCTTACTACCGGTCAGAATTGGAGCCACCAGGACCTCCCGATGTATTCCTCTTGAAATTGTGTTGTCATGATAGAAGAGGCCTTTTACATGGTAATTCTTCTGGAATCTCTAACTGTGTGCCCGTTTTTATTTGATTAATGATCTATAAACAAAATAGAAACTTGGGAAATCAAACCCTCACCCTAGCCACTCTATCTGAAAGTTTTTGTTTGTGTGAGATTACAAAATTTCAATTGTCTACTTTTGAGTTTGTGGAATCATGTGGGATAGCATCCAATATGCAGTCATTGCTTAAACTGGGTAATTTCAATTGTCTATTTTTGAGTTTGTGAAATCATGTGGGATAGCATCCAATATGCAGTCATTGCTTAAACTGGGTAATATGTCATCTTAGCTTTCCCATGGGAATGTTTCATTGGGAGATTTGGATATTCTGAATGAATATAACTTCATTACCACTGACCTTGGTTGAATATTTTTGTTCAGATGTTACGGGAGTGCTTTGTGAGCTGGAACTCAATATCAAAAAGGTTAAAGTATCGACAACACCTGATGGGAGAGTGGTGGACCTATTCTTTGTTACAGATACCAGGTTTTCATTTCTTCCCTCTAAAACTTAAATGTTAATTTTTGTATACTTTATGCTACTTTCCCTTCTGTTGAAGTTGTTGTGTAATGTATCATGTGAATTAACATAATGTTATGACAAAAACCATTGATAAGCACAAATTCTTCTGGTGTCAAAAGACTTGGCTTTTAACCTCTGCTTGTCTATGTACATTTGCGAATATCACTGACATATAAGATGGCATCTCATATATTTTCACATTATCCATTGAATCTTGATAGTGGGCTGGTACCTCACTGTATTTGAAGGGTCCTTGTCTCTCCATTAGTTAATTTGATTCCTAAAGGTAAGTTGCTTTCATGTTCAAGAAATATGCTAATGGGGGGTTTAAAATCTGCTTTTATATGTGAAGGATGAGTAAATGAAAATAAATACATGAATTATAATGCCGATAGTGGCCCCTTTTCTTTGACTTTTATTTATTGCCTTTCTTGTAGGATGAAATGCAGGGATATTTGAATTGATATTATCTGTTCATGTTCATATTCTCTTATAGTCTTTTTGTTATTTCTGTTTTTATTTTGGCTTATGTCCTATCCTAGTCCATAAACAGGTCCTATAAATATGAACTCGTGATTTTCACGAGTAATGTTTCTTGTTTCTCTGTCTTGATCAGGGAGTTGCTGCATACCCATAAGAGACAGGAAGATACATATGACCAGTTGAAAATTGTAATGGGAGATGCCATGATAAGCTGTGACATAGAATTGGTTGGTCCTGAAATTACTGCATGTTCACAGGAATCATCATTTCTTCCAACAACAATTAGAGAAGACATGCTTCGCTTGGAAATGCCTGATGAACTGCCAAGTTCATTAACTTCTACAAGTGTTTCTGTCATAATGGACAACTCGTTGAGTCCTGCTCATACACTTGTTCAAATTGTCTGCCAAGATCACAAAGGTCTTCTATATGACATAATGAGAACTTTCAAAGATTATAATATACAGGTAACGTTGCATAAGCAGGTGTCTCATTTTGCTGTTGACTGCAGTTTCCGCATAATTATTCCAGTGTATTTGTTTACTCAGCCTTTTATAGATGGAACTAATAGATGCATTATTTCCTATCTTTGAACTTGTCTAAACAGATATGGAGCTAATAGATGCCTTATTTCCTATCTTTCGACTTGTCTAAACAGATATCTTATGGACGGTTCTTTATAAAACAAAGAAGGAACTGTGAGATTGACTTGTTTATTGTGCAATCTGATGGGAAGAAGATTGTTGACCCTTGCAAGCAGAGAGCACTATCCTCTCGTTTGGAGATGGAGCTGTTGCGTCCTCTAAGGGTAGCTGTTGTCAGTCGTGGTCCTGATACAGAGTTATTAGTTGCAAATCCTGTTGAGTTATCTGGCAAGGGTCGGCCTCTTGTGTTCTATGACATCACCCTTGCTCTCAAACAACTTAAGACATGCATTTTTTCGGTACTTCCCTATCTCCTTACTGAATTGTTAAAGAGTCTATTGTTAGCTTGCTATGTTTCACAGCTTTCCTATTGGAGCCTATGGTATCTTAGTTTATTTTTTCCAAAGGTTGTAGTTTGTTGCTGTCGTAAGGTTGACAATTCTTAGCATAGTTACCTTTCCTTACTTCCAATGGTGTACGTGATTTAAGGTGATCTTATTTTCAGGCTGAAATTAGGAGGCGCATAATTGGAGATCGTGAATTTGAGGTGTATAGAGTCTTGCTAAACGAAGGGGAAGGTTTGTCTATTCCAAAGAGCAGAATAGAGGAAGGCGTTTGGAAGATGTTAATGGGTTGGGAGTGATGTACATTTGAATGTATCCTTCTTCCTTGTAGATGGGCAGAGTCTCATGTCTTCCTACCATATGATACGTAAATCAAGTCATAGTTTACCGTCTGCTCAACATATAGATGTACAGCTCCTGTGAGGCTAACAGATTTCGTTAAAAGGAGAAGGTGGTGGGACAAAGATAGGAGTGAAGCAGATAGTGTAGCAATTATCAGGTTGTAATATACACTGGTGATGTTGATAGTCAATACCAATATCCTCTAGTCGAGAAATACCTGTGCTGTATCTTATTCCCTGTAAATGCAAAGTATACAGAGAGGTCTTTGTACTTCATAATCGTCATTTGTGGGAATGTGGGGAGCCGCACAGGATATCCATCACTAAGCAATAACAAATAGCTTAACACTAATCTCTTGGACCGTCACTAGTTGGTAAATATTAACCTCTTCCAAGAACGATCCAAGTCAGAGCTGGAAGACTAATTGAAGAAGACAATTAACAGCTAAAACACGGTCACAAGCATTACTCACGTTAAAACATATTGCCTACTTTTGTGGGACAAGAACAAGTTGTCCAAGGACTTCTTTTTCATGGTCACATCAGAACATTCATTCTTAAAATATCCAAGCGCTAAAAGTCTTGGTGTTATACATGCCCGACCATACGCAACTGGTCATTTTCAGTGCCAGGTATAAGATATTTGCAGTCATTCTCGGGTCAATCGGAGAAAAGGGTTTTTTTCAATTCATCATTGTTTTCAGTATCGAGGCATTATATTCTAGAGGTCCTATTCTTCACGGGGAATAAAAAGATCCAAACATCAGACGCTAGATTTACGACAAGAAGGGCAGAATTTCCAAACTATATTCATATGGAAAGTAGAGTTAGTAGTAAACATCAACCAAACTATATACGAAAGATTCTGTAGATCGGTGCAATAAATCTTCATCCGCCCAATAGCGACCCACGGACAACCAAGTAAGGAGGAGGATCCATCAGGCGGTACAGGACAATTCAGATGTCTGACAATATTTTCTTAGTGCTGGATTAGATTAGTCTATTAATTAAGAATAATGCTACCTGTTATTGAATCCTTGCAAAATTTTTATTGAATTGTTATTATTATTATTATTATCGTGCTAAATTAGATTAGTCAATTATTATGATCAAAGCAAAGCAGATGATTCCTTTTTTTTTTGGTAATTCAATAATTTTATAAAGAATAAGGAGTTATGTATAAACAAGAGATACTCTTGGGAATCTCTAAATACTCAAAATACATAACTCAAAATACATAACGGCGTAAAATTTATTGCCCTACTATCGATCTCCCCTCCTAAGTCTTGCATGATACTAGTAACTAGTAGCCTTCCAGAATATGTGCACAAGTAGTAATAAGCAAAACAAACCCGCAACATGTCAACATATGCCTAGACATACACGAACCAAACCACAATTCAATCAAGTAAAGGAAAAAAAACATCATCAAAAGCCTATTAATTTGTCTTCATAATGTCAGTCATTCAGCAGGAGCTTCCATAGGCAATGAGATGGTTCCTTTTTCGTTTACACTTTTTCTAGAGAGTAATACTATATAGTTCCTTTTTCGTTTACACTTTGTCTAGAGAGTAATGCTATCAGACACCAATCTTTTGTTCCGATAAAAAATACCGGTCTGAGGTGGATTAAGAATGATTTACACATCCTTGAGCAACAAATGCTTTGATGAGTATATTATGTCTACCAAAATTCTAACATATAACTTTACTTTTTTGGTTAGTGTTGGGCATAGCGGGTGTATTTTGTGAAAAAGAAAAATAAAATGAGCAAAATGGACACAAAATATTTAACGTGGTTCATCCTTAATTTTGAGCTACGTTCACGGACAAAACATAGAATAATATTTCCACTATTACGAATAGTAGATATACAGAGATAAAACCAAAATAGTGGCTCACAAGGTGTTTCTTAACCTAAAAATACTAACCTCACTATTTTGTCACTCACCGACCCTTTAGGAAATTTTTTCCTAACTTCAAAGCAAAAACAATGCTCTGGTTTCCTCTCTCTATCTTTTGTTGTGTGTAGATGGTATGAAGTGGGAGTGCCTTATATAGGCACTCTACCGCGTGATGCAGCTGTCTTTTTTCTTCTTTTCAACAAATATTACATTTCTTCTTTTCAATAGAAACATGTTCTTCTATTCAACAAAAGCAGCATGTGGCACCGATTGCTGCAATTGTGGAATGGAGTCCCTCCATGTGAGAGGGACCCATATCCAACAAATCTCCTTCTCCCGATTACATGGAGGGCTCTATCAAGCTTGTTATTGATCGACAGTACTCGAACTTGTCTTTTGTTAGAATCTTGGTTAACATGTCCGATCCATTTTCATTAGTATGAATCTTTTCTAACCGTAATTGTTTTGTCTTTATCACATCTCTAATCCAGTGATATCTCACATCAATGCGTTTTTATCGAGAGTGAAACGAGGCATTCTTACCAAGGTGAATAGCGCTCTGATTATCACAAACTAACTGATATTGTTCTTGCTTGATACCAAGTTCATTAAAGAACTTCTTCATCGATAGCAACTCCTTACAGGTTTCTGTTGCTGCAATAAACTCCGCTTCAGTTGTAGAAACTGCAACACACTTCTGTAATTTTGACTGTCATACCACAGCTCCCCCTGCCAAAGTAATCAAGTAACCTGATGTAGACTTTCTCGAGTCAACATCTCCAGCCATATCTGCATCTTTGTAACTAGCTAACACATGTTCTACTCTTTCAAAACATAAGCATATTTTGGATGACCCTAAAACATACCTGAGAATCCACTTGACTACAACCCAATGTTCCCTTCCATAATTAGAAAGAAAACGACTCACAACTCCAACTGTGTGAGCAATATCTGGCTGTGTACAAACTATGACATACATTAAACTTCCAACTGCTGAAGTATATGGAACTTTGGACATTTCTTCCTTCTTTTCATTTGTAGAAGGGCACTCTCTGAAACTCAATTTAAAGTGATTAATAAGAGGACAACTAACCGCTTTAGTCTTGTCCAGTTTGAATCTCTAAAGTACTTTATCAATGTACTTCTCTTGTGACAACCATAGTTTCTTGGTGCTTCTGTCTCTGATAATCTGCATGCTAACAATCTGCTTTGCTGATCCCAAGTCTTTCATGGCAAAACACTTATCCAGTTGTTTCTTCAGATTGTTGATTCTAGAAATATTTTTACCAACAATCAACATATCATCCACATAGAGCAATAAAATAATAAAATTATTATCAGAGAATTTCTTCACAAATACACAGTGATCTGAAGTAGACTTCTTGTAGCCTTGCTCCCCCATAACAAACTCAAATTTCTTATACCACTGTCTTGGTGCCTGTTTTAGATCATAATGACTCTTCTTTATTCTACAAACATAGTCTTCTTTCCCCTTTTTTACGAAACCCTCTGATTGCTCCATGTATATCTCTTCTTTCAAATCTCCATGTAGGAAGGCAGTTTTGACATCTATTTGTTTAACCTCCAGATTAAAACTTGCGGCTAGCCTTAGTACTGTACGTATAGATGTCATTTTCACCACCGGTGAAAATATCTCGTCAAAGTCAATACCCTTCTTTTGGTTAAATCCTTTGACCACTAATCTTGTTTTGAATCGATGATGGTCGTTGTGTTCTTCATGCTTTATCCTGAACACCCACTTATTTTTCAATGCTCTTTTGCCTTCTGGCTACTTCACCAGCTCAAATGTCTTATTCTCATGCAAGGATTTCATCTCGTCTTGCATGGTTTCTTTCCATTTCTCATTGTGTTCATCATTCATGGATTCATCAAAGCTTTCTAGTTCTCCCTCGTCAGTCAACATTACATACTGATCAACTGGATATCTAGTAGATGGTTGTCTATTTCTACTAGATCTTCGTAATGGGACTGGAGAATCTTCAGGTACTGGTGGTTGAATGTGAACACCATCATCATCCTCTGGTTCAACTTCATTGGGGGCATTTGCATTATCAGATTCTAGCTGATCATTCTACACTTCATCTCCAACCATTGTTGGAGGATTCGATCAGAAGCTTGTTAAGTTATCATCGAGGCTTGGAACTTCCTTCTCCGCCTTGTTGATATCTTCAATAGTTTGATCTTCAACAAACATAGCATCACAACTCCTGATAAGTCTTTTCTGCACTGGATCATAAAACCTATAACCAAATTGATCTTGACCATAGCCAATGAATATACACTGTCTTGTCTTGACATCAAGCTTTTTCCTTTCATCTTTAGGAATATGGACAAAGGCTTTGCAACCAAAGACCCGCAAATGATCATAGGAAACATCCTTTCCTGACCATACCTTTTCTGAAACTTTATAATGGAGAGGAACACATGGTGAACGATTTAATGCATACACAGTTGCAAGTAAAGCTTCACCCCAAAATGCCTTAGGCAACTTCGAATGTAAAAGTAGACATCTGACTCTTTCCATCAAAGTCTTGTTCATCCTCTCAGCTATGCCATTCAATTGCGGTGTTTTTGGTGGTGTCATTTGATGTCGAATACCATAATCCTTATAGTAAGCATCAAATAATCCGATGTACTCTCCACCATTGTCTGTCCGAAGGCATTTCAGTTTCTTTCCAGTTTGTGTCTCAACTGAAGCGTGAAATTGTTTGAACACATCTAGCACTTGATCTTTAGTCTTTAGAGTATAAGCCCACGTTTTCCTAAAATGATCATTAATAAAAGTCATAAAGTATTGTGCATTACCAAGTGATTTTGGCAATGGTCCGCAAAAATTTGAGTGAATAAGATCTAGAGCATTCTTTATTCTGGATGGAGTAGAACTCTGGAAAGAAACCCTGTTTTGTTTCCCTGCTAGACAATCTGCACATTTCTTCTTATGTATCTGGTTTATACCAAACAACATATTCCTTTTTACAAGCTGAGTCATCCATTTTTTACCAATGTAGCCTAGTCTTTTATACCACAAATCAACTGTATTATCATTCTCCACTATATTGACAACATCATTAGAGAGCTTTGCCTGCATCATATACAGTCTTGAGTGCTTCTGACCTCTATCCACTACTAATGAGCCCTTAGTAAGCTTCCATTTTCCGTTTCCAAAAGTATTTTCATCATCTAGCCTGTTTACAAAAATCAAATTCAGGCGTATATCAAGAATGTACCGGACATCTTTCAGCAACAGTTTTGAACCATTCACTGTCTCTAAAGAAACATCTCCTTTGCTAACAACATTTGACATATTTCCGTTTGTCATCTTAACAACACCATAATTCCCAGGTGTGTAGGATGAGAAAATTTGTCTGTGAGATATAACATAAACAGTAGCTCCATTATTAACTATCCAACTTGTTTCTTGCAACACTAGGCTGACTATCTCTGTATCAATAACAAGGTTAAATACATCAACAATGCTACCTTATTCATCATCACTACTTTCTTTTTTTTTCACATCTTTGTTTTTTTCCTTCTTCAACTTTCGGCAAAATTTCATAATGTATATCTATTTGACTTTCCTTTACTCTTGTCTCTGGGCTTTGGACCTCTAGATTGACTCCTTCCTCTATTTTCTATAAGCAGAACATCTGAATGTGATGAAGAGGCTGTAGACTGTGATTTACGTTTCATCTCTTTATTTAGTACATTGCTTTTAACAAACTCCATATTTAATACGTCATTTGGTGCACTATTTGTCAAAGATATCTTCAAAGTCACCCAAGACTCTGGTAATGAAGCTAGCACCATTAGTTTTGTCGGACCCCATTGGAATAATTTCGCAAGACTCGGTAAATAATAACATATGAATAGTGCTGTGGAACTCAATTACTATTACTGCACATTGCGTCACCTTGTATATTTATTAAAACAACATAAAAATACTATTCATCACCTTTGCCATTTTACGTTAACTTTTTGAATTGCTCACGCCAAAAAATTCGTTGTAATTTTGTCTTCCTGGTGATGTGCTTCTTTTCAAAAAATACCTCCAATGAAAACACAACTCTGATACCACTTGTTGGGTGCAGTGGGTGTATTTTGTGAAAAGGAAAAATAAAATGAGCAAGATAGACATAGAATATTTAACGTGGTTCACCCTTAATTTTGAGCTACGTCCATGGACAAAACTCAGAATAATACTTTCACTATTACAAATAATAGGTATACAGAGATAAAACCAAAATAGTAGCTCACAAGGTGTTTCCAAACCTAAAAATCCTAACCTCACTATTTTGTCACTCATCAACCCTTTAGAAAAAATTTTCCTAACTTCAGAGCAAAAATAATGCTCTGGTTTCCTCTCTCTATCTTTTGTTATGTATAGATGGTATGAAATGGGGAGTGTCTTATATAGGCACTCCACCGCTTGATGTAGCTGTCTTTTTTCTTCTTTTCAACAAATAATGCATTTCTTCTTTTCAACAAAAACAAAATGTTTTTCTATTCAACAAAAGTAGCATATTCTTCCAATTCTTCAACAAAAGCAACATGCGGCACCGATTGCCGCAATTGTGAAATAGAGTTCCTTTATGTGAGAAGGACCCATATCCAACAGTTAGAACCTAGAAGTTTTAATTTAACACAAGAGGCAATGGTTAAAAACAATGAAATTTAATTTGTAGGATTGATCAAGACTGGCACGACTCACTTAAGACCGGACCCTCAGCCCCAATCACTTTTCTTGTGAACCTGAATCCAAATGGTTGAAGTTTGTTGACCAAGACTAAGAAATGGTCCATCAACGAGCAGAGAAATTAACCTTGCCGACATTAAATTTTAGAGACTCGGGAAAAAAATGTTAAGTTGACAACTATCGTGACATAAATTAGATAGCTATGGCTATTTAACTTTATATTTTTGTTAACCATAAGCTTCTTTTGATGTAATTATTTATCTTTTAAATATCTAAACTTGATACTTATATTGTAAACGGTTTACTTTGTTGTATTTCAATTTTAATTAATAAGTGAATGTTGAAATAAAAATATGTGTATTTTGGATAATGATAATGATATAAATGTCTGATGTCATATATGTTTGTGTTGAGTTATTTTATTTGTTTAACAAGAGAAAAATATCTTAAAAATAGAGAAAATTCTAATAATTTTTTTATAAAATCTAGTTGACATCCAACATTTTAGGTTAAATATGCATGAAAAATCTATAAGCGTGAGGCCTATACCTACTCAGGTGTTTTTACACACTCACACGAAGAAACATGATGGTGCGACATTTATCAACACCCGATGTAGAGAGCTGAATGTATGTGAAATTAATGCTTAATTATTATTTCTTAATAATTATCACTTATTAATATAAACATTGATTTCTAATATGATCAAATACAAGAAACCATTCAGCGATAATCTTAGCAGGAAACACCTGTTGATGAGACTCAAACCGATCGCATCAATCAACTTTAGACAATAGTGGACACACAGGTAAACACCATAGCTAAGCTGAGACACGGGATGGATGAGATGAAAGTGAAGGAGATAGTACATCAGAGCACCAGGGGTCACCAAGACATTAACATTGTTGTAGTAATTTTTTTTGAATTACAAAGACCTATTATGTATATTGTAATGTTTTTATTATCAATTAAAATAATTTTAACTTTATATCATTAATCAACTTTTTGTTTAAACAAATAAAATTGTAATGCACAGATAATTGATAAATATTGAAATTATGCATTTTTCATCTGACGGAATTTAAAAGATCGTTGCAAATTAACACCATATTTACCAACGAAAAATTTTAAATCATCGGTAAACTGTATGATATTTACCGATCGATCTTTTTCTTTCGTCAGTAATATCGCAATTATCTGATTTCCGGTTTACCGACCGTTCTTGTTTCTATCGGTAATTTTACTAGCAGGAAATACACTCCATCAGAACATTTTACAGACTATATGACACATAAATGTCCATCGTTAAATTTACCTACATTCGTATTACCGATGCTGTTGACTGTCATTTTCTTCTATTGGTATTTATTATTACCGATAGAATATATGCGTTTTCTATCGGTAAATTACAGATTTCTTGTAATGGTTGGAAGAAACATGTAATCTTATGATTACAAAAGAGCAATTTCTACCTATTGTTTCAAGGTTTTTCCTCGCTTTAATAATAACAACAATTATGAAAATTTTTAAAGCTAATAATACTCAATATCTCGAGAAGGTAGTACTGAATTAGAATTTGTTAAAAAAAGAAAATTTAAAATGGAAATAACTAAACCCTAAAGCATGATTATTTCATTAATTATAAAAATAATAATCATTCGGCGTCGTTTTCTCTAGCCTCTTTTGATCATTTACTAAAATCCACAAAGAGGGGGGAACAAAAGTTAACGTCGTTATCACGGTGTGGAAACGGAGGCGGCCTCTTTAACAGAGCCGTCACCGACACCGTTACCAAAAGTCGCCGACTGGACGGTCAACGCAGACACGGTAGGCGATGATGGGCCGTTAATGTTAGATCGGAGAAGTGGGTGGTGGTTGTAACTGTGGCTGTTGTTGGAGTTTCCGATCACATTCACAGGGTTCCTGTTGTGAAAAGAGGCGGTGGAGATGGCTGTAGCCAGAGAGATGGGCATGAGACAAAGGCCCTTACCTTGCAAGTACTGCATGGCGGACCCCATGTCCTCCTCCATTAACTTAGCCACCTGGTGCTCCGTCACCTTTATGGTGTCGCTGCCGTTGGAGGTCCGGCCAAAGGCCCCACCGTTGGCAGTGGCTTGTAGGCAATCACCCTACAAGGACAAAGAGACAAGAAACAGACAACGTTTTATATGACTTGTTTTTGTAAGAGAGTGGAATCTGCCAAAGTAAGCACGCGTGCTCCTTTTGTGCTGTCGTTTTGCGGCTATTGGTGTAGGCTTTGGTTTATGTTTATTTTAGTATTAAAATATAAATTATTTAAATCATGCATTGTTAGTTTAATTTTTTAATTAATCGATTTATTAAATATTATTTACATGGAAATTCTCATATTTAAAATTTGTCTCTAATTTAATTAAAATTAATTTAAAATAATAATTATAATAAATCATTATAACAACAACTCATTAAAAATTTCGCTAATATGTGAGATCCAAAGAGGTCCATCGGTACTGCTACTCTCGCTCACACGAGAAATCTAGAGAGGTTCAATGATAAGGATTGTATTATTAGACCTTTCTAAATTTTGCATATAATTGAAATTTTTACCAAATTATTATTTTAATAATTTAGTATAATTATTTTAAATTATTGATAAAATTATAATTATTTAAACTATGATATTAAGTATAGTGAAAAAGAAAAACGGTTTAGTGGGTAGGTAAGTAAAGAAGATTTGACCTCGGGGGAGATGTCGGCGACAAGTGGGGTAACGGCGGCGCCACCACCTAATCTGCTCATGCTCAGTACCTACCATACCCACAGAAGAGAAAAAAATAATAATTTAGTACACAATAATTAGATAATAAGTCCAAACAAGTACAAAGATTAGATTAATTAAACAAAGCAAAAGCACAGCTTAATATAATAATAATTGTTTTATTTTAGGGGGGAAAAAAAGAACCTTGACTTGGAGCTGTAGGAATTTGACATAGTCGACGATCTCATCCAGCATCGAAGCCTTATCAGTCTGTGATTCCACAAACTCATCTAGATCAGAATAATTATACTTTATTTAAACATGTATTATTATATATACAAAACTGTTATAATTTACAATTAACTTATGGATTCGAACGAAAGTTAGTCCACTCGTGTGGGCTCGTAAGTCTATTGTAAATTTTAACATGATATCAGAGCATGTTACTCTTATGTTAGTTGTTAACACTTCCAAATAATAGATTATGTCGGACTTACACATGAAATGGTGTGTTAGAATATAAAAAGTGAGAGTTTGTCTCACGTTGGAGAAAGAGAGAAAAGAAGACTAACATATAAGTCTAGTAAACTACTCTACTTATCATCAATTGATTTTAAAATGAAATCTCATTTAGACTTGTATGTGGTCTAACTTTTCCCCTCATGTAGACCTGTAAGTTCATTGTAAATTCTGATAATAACAAAAATAATATTTTACTAAAAATTTAAATTTAGGAATATCTAATAGTACGTAGCTTTATTTTTAACTAATAAAGAAGTTGTTTATTCGTTCAATCAATATTAGACTTTTATAAAATTTGTTAAATATTAAATAAAATAAGAGAATTTAAAACATAATTGGAAAAGATTGTTTTTATTCTTAAAAATTTTAAAATTTAATTAAAAAAATTTAAATAAAAATGAATTAATTTATTTTAGTTTATAAAAAAATTATTAATTTACAAAACTGACATATTAATTAATAAACTGATCAATTTTTAACTTATTAAAATAAATCAAACCGAAAAATTGAAAACTAAACTAAGTTTAAAGTTTTTAACCATCGAATCGGTCAAACTAGTTTAATTTTCTAAATTGAATATATATATTGTTAATTATTTCATTATTAATAAATTAGTTTAATTAACCACATATATATAATAATGAAATAATTAACAATACCCCGATTAATTAGCCAGACATTCCGGCCTGATTGGTATAAAACAACGGTGCGTTTTGTGTGCAAAAAGGCTAAAGGCACGAGACGGTGATACTAAATGGAGACAAAGCAACGAGTCAATAACACGTGGCTTACATGTGAAATGATTACCTTGTTAGCGTTAGGAACCAGTTCTTGCAGAGCTTTCATCCTCTCGGCGATTCTCTCCCTCCGTAACTGTTCGTGGAGGATTAGTAACAAAGAGAAGAAAGTTTAATGAGAGAATGAATGGGATGGATGTATGGATGGACCCGTTTGGTCTCCGAGAAAACCTGGGAAAATTGGAAAGCAATTGACTTACTCTTTCAGCGATGCTGTGGGGGTCAGTGGCTTGGCCTCTTCGAGCCCTGACTCTAGGTTTGGGATGGCCGCCGCCGGTTGAACCGCTCACCTGAGATTGTTGGTTCGTTACGGGTCTGGAAGTTGTCACTGTGTTCTGTGCCTGTGCATGTAAAGAAACGATATATGTAACACTCGCGAACATGACTCTCAGTGTTGAACAATGTTTGTTGTTGAATGAATCGTGCCTGAGGATGGTGAAAATGTTGCTGAGTCTGGTTCGATCCTTGACCCGTCACATGGATAGATCCAGCTCCGAATCCATTGTACAGTGAACCTTCTCCTCCCTGTAATAAATAAGAATGGAATCTTGAATCAGAACCAACTCCATCAGAACACAAAATGAAAAAGAGAGAGCAGAAGAAGAAGACAGTTCCGTCAACTACTTCGCTTGGAGGCATCATAAGTTGCTGTTGCAGCATAAGATTGACGGCGGCAACCGCAGAATTCCCTCCACTGATCTGCTGTTGCCTGAGCTTGGAAGCTAAAATTGCAGACTCGTCCAGGTTGTGAAACCCAAAGTTGTTCTCGGACGCAGTTTCGTCGCGGGACTTGCCTGAATTCACGGGCATGTTGAGGTTGGAGGTGGGGTTAAGTTCCCACGGAGATTTGAGGTCTGCCCATGAGCAGGAAGGGATGGTAGAGAGCATTTGATCGAGGAAATCATCGTTGGAAGAAGAGGAGGCGTCGAAGTGTGAGCCATGGATCTGTTGTTGCAGTTGCAGGTCTTGAACTTGGAGTGAAGAAGAGGAAGAAGAAGGGCTGAGTAGTGAGTTCATGGGTTGCTGCATATCTCTCATACTACAGAGAAAAGGGTTCTGGGGGCTTGGAAGACGAAGATAGATACGTATATCAGTGGAGGATGTGTTGTAAAGGATTTGGTGTTTGAGAGACGCATTAAATTGAGAAACTGAAGTTAGGTTTTGTCCATGTTTACGTTGCGATTGTGTTAGCTTCTCTTCTCTTTTCGTGGGCTTTTGGTCGTACCAGGGTTAGCAAACCAACGCCCTCAACTTGATGGAAGTCAAATCTCAAATTACATCATATCAAGTCTTAAATTAACCTAAACTTGATCCGAAATATCCTTATACATTTTTATATATCCCTTATACAATTATCCATTGATTAAAAACTTGAGCCGATTTAACTGTAAAAATTTTAAATTGAGTAAGTAGTTGTTTGATTCTATTTTTTTTTTACTGTAATTTTTTAATTTTTTGTTTTTCTTTTAAATAAATACAAAACCTGATTGATTGTTAGTATTAATGTAGTTATATTTTTATCACTAATAATAATTACATATTAGATAAAGCTTAAAGATAAATTATTTTTAATTAAATAAATTTATTTAATCTCTTATATAATATGGCTGGACTATAGCTCAAGTCTGAAAGTAACCACAGGGTCGATTAGCATATCGGAC
>JANIHY010000005.1:65812998-65836266 GCA_027479065.1 Erythroxylum brevipes | reverse complement strand
TTCTATAAAGATAATAAGTAACGTTATAAATAATTTAATTAAGTGAATTAAAATTTGGTGGAGAAAATAATACTTTATTAGTGTTGGTTAAATATTTATAAGACTTGTGATGAAGAGACCCAATAATATTCTTATAAACAAATATTAGATCTTCTGCACCTGCTTAAATAAATTTTATAAATATTTAATTTTCTCTAACTGGTTTAAAGATCTGTGCAATGAAAAAAAGGAAAAAATATTGCTAATATTTTGTCAAGCAACTTCTTTAAAAGACAATTAAAAATTTTAATAGCTTGTTTAAAGGTTAATAAATTTATTCAAGAGTTCTAATAAGTTATTCAACTAGAAATAGACAAAAAAAATTAATTACTTTTTATATTATCTCTATTTATACAAATTTATAGTTAATCTTAGAACTATCGATGAAGCTCTTGAGTTTATTATCATGAAATAGCAATCTCAGCGTAAGCCTTTTGGCTGCATGTTTTACTGTCAGTCTTTATGAGGTCCCAGTGACTCTCCATTATTGATAAAATACCTCACAGGCAATTTTTTATAGAACGCAAGGGACCGCTATAACCACTCTTCTGTGAAAGTATTTTTAGCCTCCCCAGGTGGTTGTCCATCCCCTTTGCTTTTCTCGGGCAGTTGAACCTCAGATCATGAAAGCATCACCTGGTGGGGACTCAGAAACTTTTTTCTCGCTCATTGTGTCAGCTTTCATGTAGAAATTTTGCTTCCCACCATTATATGAGATAATCAACATAATCTCTTTGCAGCATCCCCTTTTAATGTCGTTTACCTTTTAGCAAAAGGAGATGAACTGATCTGCCCTTCCGATTTGGATGGATTTAGGACTTGGGACCTAGCAGATATCAACAAGGCATTTAATTGCATTCCCTGACCACACAGTTGTAGCTTTAATAATACTATATTGATGATTCTTGCAGTTTAATTAAGAACTTTTGTGTTTTTTTTTTGGTACATAAGAACTTTAGTGTTTAGTGATAGCAGCAATTCTACTTGAATGACAGCAATATAATTTGCTATTGTTGTCACTATTTAAAACCTTAGTTCAATCTTAATCCATGGTGAGTTTTTTGGATGTAAGGAAATGTGAGGATAAGAAAGGTAAGAATACGACGACAGACAGGAAATCTAGCGCATATTTCCCCAAGGCAAAGATTAAAAGTTTTGTTGATTCATTTAAGATTTGCATGGAAAACGTTAGAAGATAAGCACCAGGAAAAGGTGTTGACGACTTCTTGTTTTTGCTTTTGTCTGAGAAAAACATGTTGGCAGCTTTTAATTCGTTGTAATTAGTACTTTATTGGCAAACATAGGATAAGATAAGACATGGTCGGGTTATGTTAAAGCGAGAGGAGAGAAGTAAAATTGGTCTTCTTTAGTCCGCGGATTGCGGCCAGCTTGTCCTCCCTTCTCTGTGTGCTTATCCGTGGAATGTTCTTCCATTCTAACGGTCCCGGACTGACATTGGGACTTGCGTAAACCTAGATGTTAAACCTGCTTTTATCCAAAGAAGTGCTGAAGATGAGTCTCAATTGCTTTAAATCACATCTCTAGATATTCAATAAGGCGGTTTTGTCTCTCTTCTTATGATGTATTAATTAAAAGAAACAGTTGAATAAAAATATTTAGTGCAGAGTTCTTGACAGCCATTTCGATTCCAGTTTTCTTTTTTTTTTAATTATTATTAACATTTTGTGCTTTTTTAGGTTGGGCATTATCAGATATGGGTCCCTCACAATGAGAAATATCAATTTTTTCAACAAAAGTGGCGTCGCATTAGTTGAAAGAATGGAAAGAAGATAGCTGCTTTTGCAGTTGTCTCATGCAGTGAGTGCCTATATAAGGCACTCTCTGCTTCATACAATAAAAAATACAGAGAAAAATTAGAGCAAAACAATACTTTAAAGTTAGGAAAGATTTTTTTAAAGGGTTGGTGAGTGACAAAATAGTGAGATTATTATTTTTAGATTGGGAAACACCTTGTAAATTACTATTTTGATTTTATTTCTATATACTTACTATTTGTAATAGTGAAAGAATTATTTTAAATTTTGTCCATAGACGTAACCCAAAATTAAGAGTGAATTGTACTAAATATTTTGTGTCCATTTTGCTCATTTTATTTTTTCTTTTCAAAAAATACATCCGCTACGTCCAATAAGTGGTATCAGAGCTGTGTTTTCATTGAAGGTAATTTTTGAAAAGAAGCACGTCACGGAGAAGACAAAATTACAACTAATTTTTTTACATAATTTATTCGAAAAGTTGACGTAAAATATGAAGACATTAGTATAAAAAGTTTAAGTCTGTTATAGGGAAGCAAGGCTACAAAAAGACTACTTTAGATCACTGTGTAATTGTGAATAAATTCTCTGATGATGATTTCATTATTTTATTGCTCAATGTGAATGATATGTTAATTGTTGGTAAGAATGTTTCTAGAATCAACAATCTGAAAAAACAATTGGATAAGTCTTTTGCCATGAAAGACTTGGGATCAATAAAGTAGATTCTTGGAATGTAAATTATCAGAGACAGAAGTGCCAAGAAACTATGGTTGTCACAAGAGAAGTACATTGATAAAGTACTTCAGAGATTCAATCTGGACAAACTAAAGCGGATAGTTGTCATCTTGCTAGTCACTTTAAATTGATTTCTAGAGAGTGTCATTCTACAGATAAAGAGAAGGAAGAAATGTCCATAATTTCATATGTTTCAGCAATTGAAAGTTTGATGTATGCTATGATTTATACATGGCTAGATATTGCTCACGCCGTTGGAGTTGTGAGTCGTTTCCTTTCAAATTCTGGAAAGGAACATTAGGCTGCAATCAAGTGGATTCTCACATATCTTTGAGGGTCATCCAAAATATGCTTATGATTTGGAAGAACATAACCTATAATAGCTAGTTACACAGATGCAGATATGACTGGAGATGTTAACTCGAGAAAGTCTATATCAGGTTAGTTGATTACTTTTGCAGGAGGAGTTGTGGTATAGCAGTCAAAGTTACAGAAATGTGTTGTACTTTCTACAATTGAAGCAGAGTTTATTGTAGCAACAGAAGCCTGTAAGGAGTTGCTATAGATGAAGAAGTTCTTTAATAAACTTGGTATCAAGCAAGAACAGTATCAGCTATTTTGTGACAGTCAAAGTGCTATTCACCTTGGTAAGAATGCCTCTTTTTATTCACGATCAAAACACATTGATGTGAGATATCACTAGATCAAAGATGTGATGGAGACAAAACAGTTATAGTTAGAAAAGATCTATATTGATGAAAATGAATCAGACATGTTAACCGAGATTCTACCAAAAGATAAGTTCGAATATTGTTGATCAGTAATAGGCATGATAGAGCTCTTCATGTAATCAAGAGGGGAAGATTTGTCAAATATGGGTCCCTCACATGGAGGGACATTAATTTTTTTCACAAATCGGTGCCCCATTAGTTAAAAGAATGGAAAGAAGGTAGCTACCTTTGCAACTATCTCATGCGGTAGAGTGCCTATATATGGCACTCTCTACTTCATAAAATGAAAAATATAGAGAAAAATCATAGCAAAACAATGCTCTGAAGTTAGGAAAGTTTTTATTAAACGGTTGGTGAGTGACAAAATAGTGAGATTACTATTTTTAGGTTAGGATTATTATTTTTATGTTTGGAAACACCTTGTGAACTACTATTTTAGTTTTATCTATGTATACCTACTATTTGTAATAGTGGAAGAATTATTCTGAGCTTTATTTGTTGACGTAGCCCAAAATTAAGAGTGAACCACGTTAAATATTTTGTGTCCATTTTGCTCATTTTATGTTTTTTTTTCAAAAAATACATCCGCTATGTCCAATAAGTAGTATTAGAGTTATGTTTTCATTAAAGGTAGTGTTTGAAAAGACATGTCACGAGGAAGACAAAATCACAATAATTTTTTTGGCGTGATCCGCTCGAAAAATTGACTTAAAATACCAAAATAGTGGTATAAGAAGTTCGAGTCTATTATAGGGAGCAAGGCTACAAGAAGACTACTTTAGATCACTGTGTATTTGTGAAGAAATTCTCTGATGATGATTTCATTATTTTATTGCTCTATGTGGATGATATGTTGATTGTTGGTAAGAATGTTTCTAGAATCAACAATCTGAAGAAGCAGCTGGATAAGTCTTTTGCCATGAAAGACTTGGGATCAGCAAAGCAGATTCTTGGCATGCAGATTATCAGAGATAGAAGCGCCAAGAAATTATGGTTGTCACAAGAGAAGTACATTGATAAAGTACTTCAGAGATTCAAACTGGACAAAGCTAAAGCGGTTAGTTGTCCTCTTGCTAATCACTTTAAATTGAGTTCTAGAGATTGCCCTTCTACAGATGAAGAGAAGGAAGAAATGTCCAGAGTTCCATATGCTTCAGCAGTTGGAAGTTTGATGTATGCCATGGTTTGTACACGGCCAGATATTGCTCATGCAGTTGGAGTTGTGAGTCGTTTCCTTTCTAATCCTGGAAAGGAACATTGGGCTGCAGTCAAGTGGATTCTCAGGTATCTTCGAGGGTCATCCAAAATATGTTTATGTTTTGGAAGAGCAGAACCTGTGTTAGCTAGTTACACAGATGCAGATATGGCTGGAGATGTTGACTCAAGAAAGTCTACATCAGGTTACTTGATTACTTTTGCAGGGGGATCTATGGCATGACAGTCAAAGTTACAGAAATGTGTTGCACTTTCTATAACTGAAGCGGAGTTTATTGCAGTAACGGAAGCCTGTAGGAGTTGCTATGAATGAAGAAGTTTTTTAATGAACTTGGTATCAAACAAGAACAGTATCAGTTGTTCTGTGACGGTCAGAGCGCTATTCACCTCAGTAAGAATGCCTCGTTTCACTCACGATCAAAACATATCGATGTGAGATATCACTGGATCAGAGATGTGAAAGAGACGAAATAATTACAGTTAGAAAAGATCCATGCTGATGAAAATGGATCAGACATGTTAACCAAGATTCTACCAAAAGGCAAGTTCGAGTACTGTCGATTAGTAGCAGGCTTGATAGAGCCCTCCATGTAATCAAGAGGGGGAGATTTGTTGGCTATGGGTCCCTCTCACATGGAGAGACTCCATGTATAATATTGCAGCACTGAATTCAGTGCCGCAATATGCAACATTTGTTGATTTCAACAAATGCAACATTTGTTAATTTCAACGAAAAAAAGACAACTACAAGGCAACTGTCTTCAGGTGGCCGAGTGCCTATATAAGGTACTCCCTGCTTTAACAAAAATATAACAGAAAAACAGAAAGAAATCCAGAGTAAATCAAATGCTCTGAATTTGGGAAATTTATTCCTAAAGGGTTGGTGAGTGACAAAATATTGAGGTTAGTATTTTTAAGTTGAGAAACACCTTGTGAGCCACTATTTTGATTTTATCTCTGTATACCTACTATTTGTAATAGTGGAAGAAATATTCTGAGTTTTATCTGTGGATGTAGCCCAAAGGTAAGGATGAATCATGTTAAATATCATGTGTCCATTTTGCTCATTTTATTTTTCCTTTTCACAAAATACACCCGCTGCGCCCAACAGTCTCAAGATTCCTGGTTGGTAATAAGCAATTGTCTCAAACATCTTTGTTTAGTACATTGTATGCCAATGGATTTTATAATTGTTCCAACTTGTAGTTGATCTTGCTGAAGATGTTAGAGTTACAATCGTGATCTTTTATGTACTGTAATTGTCAACAATAATTCATAGCCACGATATCGCTTTCAACACTCTTTAATTAGAATCTTGGTTTGATGAATAACCCCTCAAATAGTTTTTAAGTGAATTATTTTTGTGTTGCTTGCGTGCTATTTTGTCCAAGGTATACTAAAACTAATTACATTCAATGACAATGAACTCATATTTAATTCTAAACTTTCAAATTTCAATAATAGAACAAAATAAGGGTAGACGTCGACGAGATCGCTATCAATATCACAAAGAATTATTGTGTAATTAGCCAATCGAACAACTTACAAGAAAAGGAATTAGCTGGGAGAGTTGATCTCAATTTTGTTTGAGATATTGACCAACATCTTGTACTTTTTCTATGTAATAATTCTATTACATCATCACATGTCGAATTTGAAGGAATGTATGATTGAATTTATTCAATGATAGCTAGCTATATGATTTTATCGTAAACTATTGTAAATTAGAAAAATAAGATATTGTCGGTTGATCACTCGTACGTGTAATTTTGAGGGAGATTTTTGTTTTTAGTTGTATTCTAGAATTATCACTATGCCGATCAATCACTATACCAAAATTTTAACTTAACCCTTTGGTGCTAATTAAGAATTTATGATATAAAGGACAGTGACACGACGAGCCTCTATCCAACAAGCAGAGCTGAGTACTATTAAAATTAATTATTTTAATATTAATTCAGCACCATAATTAAAATTAATTATTTTAATATTAATCCATAATTCTAATTTTAAATATACTAAATCCATCCAATCTTATACGATCGAAGGGTGCTAGTCAACTAGATACTAAATAGACCTATTTGAGGAACACAATTGAATTTCATGTGAAGGGAAAGTGATTTCGATTCCTTTCCAAAAGGAAGAGGCCAAGTAATCCGTTAAAAGCCAAGCTAGAGTGGTACCGAGTGGGAATCACTATATCATCCAATTGCACGCTCAGATAAGGACCTATGATTTTAATGACATTACACTTGTGTTAAACTAATGTAACACAACCAATAACTCGTAAGCAATCCTCTACATAAGACTTAGAAAAAGTTCATAGAGTATCTTGATAAAGAAATTAGCGTCAGCTACAATCAAATAAACTAAAAACAGAAACATAAGTCAGCTTTTGTCTTCTTGTATAGAAGTACAACGTGTGCATTGTACATGTCAAAGTAGTTTCGCAAATAAAAGGCATGGATGAGTTCAACTTTAAACATGAAATGAAGAGCTTCAACTTGCTCATGGTTTTTACTTCACTCCTACTCATGTCTGTCAATTGCATAGGATACATGTTCTTTCTCTACTCTGGGAGAAGTCAAATCATCATTAGGGTACCACCGAATCACACAAGATACTCCAAACTTCTTCAAAGACTAGGTGACACTCTTGGATTCGTGATAGGTATGTGGACGAAGTCTTACCACCTTGGCTAGTCATCTCCATTGCCTGAACGTTGCCTCTGTTTTGTTATTTGGAAAGTTGAAAGTGATTGAATCACAAACTGGTGTGAAAAATGTGTCTGTACATGTGCCTTACAACAAATGCTGCAACCTAACCTAATACTGGAGCTCCAATCACACCTATGAAGATTTTCCCTGAAAGCAGAGCCAGTGTTAGGGGGCTTGAACGGTCATTTGAACAGTCTTATAGGCCTAACTGGAGAGATTTTGGCACAAATGTACCATTCTTATAGGTCTTGCTAATTGCTTAGTGTTGAATTTTAATGTTTTTCCAAAATACAGAACTTAACTACTCCTGAAAGTTAAATTCTTTTTGTTATAAACTCTAACAGAATCAAATGAAGCAAAGCAAGAACATGCAACAGCTCAATGAAACAATGCTCTACTTCAGTCAAATTTATAGTTTAGTCTTTCAAATGCAAATTTAAGATAATTAACGATTAATTAAGCTAAGAAAAGTTAATTCAAATGTGTCTAAGCGCAATTGATCCAGATCTAATGAATTCAAGACCAGTTTTCTATAATTGCAAGTTCAACAAGTTGCATAAATAGAAATGGAAGACCAATCAGTTGGTGATCAAGTAAATATAGGAGTTTCTCTAACTCATTTTAATGTACATGTGTATTCTAATTCAAATGTAACTAACTTACTTGTTCATCAACTCAATTTAGTTAATTAATTTTGTATTAAAAAGCATGCAACTTACAAAATCAATTTATAGTGGTTTAACAAAATAGGGGATTGATTTTGAGGATATTTTCTCACCAGTGGTCAAGATGTCTTCAATTCGAGTTATTTTGGGTTTGACTGCTACTCTTGATTTAGAGATTGAGCATATGGATGTAAAAACTGCTTTCCTCTATGGTGACTTAGAAGAGGAGATTTACATGGAGCAGCCTGAAGGTTTTGTGGTGAATGGCAAAGAAAGTTATGTTTGCAAATTGAAGAAGAGCTTGTATGGTTTAAAACAAGCACCAAGGCAATGGTATAAGAAGTTTGAGTCTTTTATGGTCCATCAAGGCTACAAGAAGACTACTTCTGATCATTGTGTTTTTGTGTAAAAATTTTCTGATAATGATTTCATCATTTTGTTATTATATGCTGATGACATGCTTATTGTAGATTCTAACTCTTCCAAAATTGTAAACTTGAAGAAAGAGTTGAGCATGTCCTTTGCTATGAAGGATTTATCCTTCATAGCCAGCAAAACAAATTCTTGACATAAGAGTCATTCGTGACAAAAAGTGCAAGAAGTTATGGCTTTGACAGGAGAAGTACATTGAAAAGGTACTACATCAATTTAATATGGCTATGGCTAAAGCTGTAAGTACACCTCTTCCTCCATCTCTTAGATTGAGTTTGAAGCAATCTCCTTCCAGTGAGCAAGATAAAGAATACATGCAAAAGGTTCTTTATGCATCGACAGTAGGAAGTTTGATATATGCTATGGTTTGTACTAGACCAGATATAGCTCATGCAGTTGGTACTGTTTGTAGATTTCTTTCTGATCCAAGAAAGGAGCATTGGAATGCAGTAAAGTGAATTTTAAGATATCTCTGTCGCATTTCAAGTTTGAAGCTGTCTTATGGGACTCAGAAGCCTATGCTTTGTGGTTACACAAATTCTCATATGGCTGGAGATATTGATTCAAGAAAATCTACTTCTGTCTATTTGATTACCTTTATAGGGGGAGATGTGGCATGACAATCTAGGTTGTAAAAATGTATTGCTTTGTCTACTACAGAGGCTGAATTCATTGCAGTCACTGAAGTATGTAAGGAGTTGTTGTAGATGGAGAAGCTTATTAATGAGCTCAGGTTTATACAGAAGAGGTATGTTTTGTTTTGTCATAGCCAAAGTGTTATTCATTTGGATAAGAATCCTACTTTCCATGGTAGATCCAAATATATTGATGTGAGGTATCATTGGATCCATGATGTTTTGGATTCTAAGTTTGTTGAGCTTGAAAAGATTCATACTGATGATAATGGTGCTGATATGTGCACAAAATTTCTACCAAGAATGAAGTTTGAAGTTTGTCGATTAAATGTCGGTTTGACAACCTCCTCCACATAGCCGGGACGGGGGAGAATTGTTGGGTTTGGGTTTCCTCCCATGTGATAAAACCCATAATTTTGTTAAAGCCCATTTTCTTTTTAACCCATTAGGGTTAATTTTTTGTATTGTCATTAAAAATCAAAAATTTTCAGCAGCTGCAAAAATAGTGAGAGAAGAGAGAGATTTTGTTCTTCCTTCATCCTTCACAAAAAGAGAGATTTTTCCACCTGACATTTTCGACAACTGGGAAGTCGTTCACTGTTTGATCGGTCTCATTTTTTGTTTACATTTTCTAGACATATTGTTCTCCATTCTGAACGGTGGAGATTTGTTTTGGAGGTCTAGAGGTTGAGTTTTTGGATCTAAAAGAGGATTGGTCACAAGATGTTTCCAGAACTGACGAGCTTCACCATATTATGATTTGGTCTGTCATTTTTTGTCTGATCGGCCTTAATTTTGGTGAACATGTTCCGTACTCATTGTTCTTTGTTTTGAACGGTGAAGATTGGATTTGGATGGTTGGAACTTTTCTATAATTTTTTATAACAGAAGCTTTTGTTATGATTGCTCTCTTAGTGTAGTTCTCTACTTTGATTTGTGACTATATAAGATTGAGCCTTTGATTTCTGGATTATTATGGCTGTTGATCTTTGTAAGACAGTATTTGTGATAGTGAATTTCATTTGCTTGGACCAAGAGAGGTCCCGTGGTTTTTATCCTTCACATTGAAAAAGTTTTTGCCACGTTAAATAATTATTGTATTTTGTAATTGATTTTTGATTTATACATTATTGTGGCAGCTTGTGATCATTTTGATCATTTGGTTTGCTATCAATTTTTGCTCATTATTACTCCTAATAAATTCATTTAAGTGAGGAAAGATTTATTAATTGATTGTTGCGTGTGTTATTCCCGATTCCTTCTCAACAATCTCATCTTTTGTACATTTTGTAATAGTAAGGTATAGTTAATGGAATATTTTCATTTATATATATAAAAAAAAGATCGTGATGATAGATGACTTACAACCACAAAATTCAATCCACTCTTAGCCAGTGGAGTACCAGCAAACTGGAACTCCTTTGTCTGCTTCATGTTTACACTAAAAACAAAGTTGAAATTTCTCCGATGCTCGGCTTGTGTATGTTGTTTCTAGTCCTAGCTTTACCACTGGATATTCTAAGAAAGACTTTGAATGGCAGGTCAACAATAGAAAATTCAATCCTCTCTTTGTATAAATTAGATATCAAACCGAAGATTATTGAATAGATCTTAATTATAAGATTCCAAAAATAGAAATAGTTTGATATATAGATTAAAAGATATTGACTTATATTTATGAAAAACTTACCAATCATCTTTTTTTAAAAAAGTATAAAACAAAAAACAAAGAATTATATTACACCCAATAAATTTATAAGACAAAAATTTTATATTACACCCAATAAATTTGTTAATATGATCTAAGATCATAAAATAATTAAGGGTCTATATATTTTTATTTGAAATAATTTTAAAATAAAAAACTAATTAATTATAGTAAAATACGTTCTAAAACTCCGATTCAGAGGTGAGGCGAATGAATGTGAACTGGAGAAATACCTTAGCCATAGAAAATTCTACCAGCAGCCAGTGGAATACCTGCAAACTGGGACTGTCCTGAGTCTGCTTCCTTTTGATTGAAAAAAAACAAAGTTGAAGTTTCTCTGAAGTTCAGTTAGCCATCTCAAACGAATGAATTGTGTGGACTATCTTCCAAGAAAATCCTGTTCCCGTCAGATTTCTATAAGAAGAGAGAAGGAGCAGAGATTTGTTCAAGTAGGGTCACTGATTATAGAGAGAGCATGGATACGAGGTTGTTTGAAGTCTCTTTTGAAGGGAACGTGGTGGCCCTTCGAAATTTGCTGGAACAAGATCCGGCGATTTTAGATAGGGTGCCCCTGTTCCCACCAGCTTTTGTTGAGAACCCTTTGCATATTTCTTGTTTAAGAGGACATGTAGATTTTGCTAGAGAAATTTTAAGTTTGCGTCCAACTTTTGTCCAAGAAATAAACCAAGATGGTCATACCCCTTTGCATTTGGCTTCTTCCAAAGGGTATATAGATATTGTTAAACTGATTCTGAGCTTTGGAAACCATAATTCATGTGTCGCCGATCTTTGCATGAACAAAGATCCCTATCTTAGAACCCCACTTCATTGTGCGGTTATCACAGGTAGAGTCGACATCATAAATGAGTTGCTTAAAGCATGTCCGGAGTCTGCCTCGGAAGTGACTGTTCAAAATGAGACAGTGCTTCACCTTGCTGTCAAGTACAACCAACAGCATGTGTTTCGATTTCTTGTTGGAGGAATATGCAATACTGAAACTCTCTTAAATTATCGGGACGGCGATGGCAATACAATATTGCATTTGGCAACAATTCGGAAACAAATTCAGGTAATACCTTTCTACTTCAAACTATTACTGGTGCAAGCAACATATCTCAAACATTGACATGAGCATGCATGAACCTATTGGTGCAGACTATTGAGTTCTTACACAGGCAAGCTAACTTGAACGTCAATGTTCTCAACTTGAGGGGTCTTACCGCATTAGATCTTTTAATGATTGGTCCTCCAAGTTCCTGTGACACTGAAATTGGAGAGAAAATTCGATCAGCAGGAGGCGGACCTAGTATTTCGAATCATCAACCAGTCATAGATTCCGTAGGGAAAGGATTTAACACGGACGAGGATCAGAAAGATAAATACTTGAAGGAAATAACAGACGGACTCTTAATCATGGCATCGCTGGTTGCAACTGTTACATTTCAGATTGCTGTGACTCCACCCGGGGGGTTTTGGCAAGATTTTCCCTCAGATTCCAACGGGAAAGGGGTTACTTCCAACAATAAAACACATGCTCCTGGTACTGCTATTTTGTACGATCTAGAGAAGAATAACTACATACATTTCATTTATGTTGACACTCTAGCATTCATGGCTTCTCTTACTCTCATAGTGGCTCTGCTCTCGCCAAATGATTTTGAGCGATTTAAATGCTGCGGGTTAGATATAAATTCTACTAAAATGAAGTCCATCAAATGGAGAGGGATACGACATCTAACTTACTTGCTCGTGGTAATGATTATACTTCTATTTACCCGAGCTGTGAGCATAACGACCAAACATGAGATCTACGGAACTCCCCTCTTTTATGCGGTTATTGTGCCTTGTTCGTTCTTTCTTGGGTCACTTGTGTATTTATCTTTAACAGGCGCAAAGATGAAGCACCAGAGAGACAATGCAGAGGAACTTTAATTCGTAATGCATATGTATATTATAAAGATCGATAGGCTAGTATGTCGGTATTGATGTTTCTCTGAAAACTACAAGCGGAAGCGAGGCTGGTGCTTAGTTCAGCCACAACTCGTGTAATTTACTTCTAAGTTGAACTTAAGCTTAACGTATTGTGTTCTTAATAGTTTATAACTTAGTTGGAAGTTTGTGTGTGGTTACTTAGGGATGATTAAGCTGCCGATGTCTTTTTTCTTTTTTTCTTAGTATGCTCTCTGAATTGTACTCTACTGTCTGCTGCAAAGATCAACAGGTTCCGTTTCTGTTTTTCCCTCTATTGCTTGATCAAGATCAACATAGTAGCACAGCAAACTTGAATTGTGAAAATGTAATAGGATTAATATGGTACATTAATAAATTCATGGCTTTACGGTAATGCCAAGCTAATATTAAGCTCCTCAAATTTGGAGAACATTATAGTTATTACTATCACGTTTGTTGTGTCTATTAACTATTAAGACAGATAGCTAATCAGTGATATGTAGCCTCATATCACATCATCAGAAAAAGATAGATTGCTTTTGTTGTTAGAGCCTGAATTGCTATTTTTAAATTTTTGTGTTTGTCCAAGTTGGTGGCTCACATAAACAAAGCTGAAATGCAAGTCACCCTGCTTTAGCAGTGGTCCAAAAGAAAAGTGTTTCTATCTCATTTCGAAAACCTAAAATCATCTCACAAGCTAAACTTGACTAACAAACAAGAAAAAAGATGCAGATAATATGAATAACATCTATCCTAACGCACCACCAAACTTTTTGCATCTCAAAGCTTCCAGTATATACCCAATTTGTGCAAGATTCCAGCAATCACTGCCCAGAATGTAATTTGGGCAAATATCACGTACAAGAGGGTTCCTACCCTCGTTGAGTGCCACACGTCATTAAAAACGTGTTCTTGGATCCAATATACCTGGAATGTTTAGGATGGTTCATTAGTCTATGTCAAATATTCCAGAAACAAAATGATTTACTTACAAGCGTATTATCAGGTGACTTGTAATACCACCCATTGATAAAACCCTCGAATATGCCCTGTGCTGCCATAACAAAGACCAACATGGCATTCATTCCTATCCATTCTAGGAATAAAAATGGCATCCGGAATCCCCACATATCAATCTGATACATCAAAACGAACCAACTGATTAGGTTTTACAAGTTTCGCTGGTGCTACAGATAGACATAGCCTTTAGTTGTCATACCAGCATATAGAATCCTGAGAAGACTATTCCAGCTGCACCAGCCGTGAAACACATGTAACTGAAGCTGTAGAGCTGCTTGTTTATGGGAATGGCTGAAAATGTACCCCATCAATAACTTCACGTCAAGTTTATTATCGTCAAATCCATACTGTCCAGAAACATTGTTAAACTATTATCTAGTGAAGCTCACCGTCTGTGAAATGAAGAATGATAGCTACAATAAGCAACACAACCCCGATTGAAACCCATTGCTTGAGCCTATCAGAGTGATCCTGCAAAATAACCACTTGTTTTGGCTTAAGTAGGTCCATAGTCACCCTGACTACTATTAACTGAGAACTTCTAACCTTGAAATGAATCAAAACATGTCCATAATGAATGCCAACTGTGCCAGACATGATCGCCGAGATCGAACTGGACAAGAAATATACAAGTTATTTATACGGTTAGATCAAATGAAGATTTGCACTGTCTATATAATTAATAAGTTGGTGGTCATTATTAGTCTATTCAATTGTCAGACCTCAACAAGCCTTCAGGTTCAAATGGACCACGGCACCAACTAGGAGCATGTTCACGAAGTGGACCAGAATTAGGAGAACTAAGTGTGCAAGCCTGTAAGAGTAACAATGTTTAAGCAGAAAGTTCAAGGAGGAAAAGGTAGAAAATTGGGCATTTTGAGCAATCGATGGTTGTTAGCAAACCTTTAAACGCTTCCAAACAGGGGCTTCGTACAAATGATTGACACCCCAGACCTGACGATCCACATAACCAACTGCATTGCAGGCAGGTCCTAAGTGTCCTCTCATCCCACATTTGACCTGCAAAGAGAAACAACTAGACGAGTTTCAAGCAGCAACTTCGCATGCAAGATTACAGAGACAATCTTCTCAATTATGGCATATTACACACCGTGTATCTCTTGGAATGGTCGACATAACTCCAATCCGGAACGTGAAGGGTATATGTCGTTATCATGTAAATGAGGAAAGCAACGAACCCACAAACCCTAAATAGCAGATGCCATCAAATTTTTCTTAAGAATACACTTGTCAGAACTGGTTAAGAGAACAAAAAGGTGGTGATTCGACGTAGGAAGTTGAAATTTTACCATTGCCATTGATATGCTGTGAAAATGGAAAAATGTCCAGGCTCTGTGATACTTTGTCTTTGCTTGAAGGTTAGAGCCTCTATCAGGGCCACAACCATGTAGACCAAAGCTATCCTCTGCATATATCATAAGAAAGTGGTACGAATATTGAATACCATGTAGCAACCTTTTAATAAGGCAATAAGGCATCAAATTATCTATCAATGTTCTTGAAGGCATATATACTAGTCGTAGTCATATTATCACCATGCTTAGCATAAATGATTAAGACAAACCTGTAGGATACCACACCAACGGATATGCTTCAAGTCAACTCCATAAGCAAGATCAGTAGGTGCGTGGGAGTATCCTCCTGCAGGTTCAATGGTCATATTTGGCTTTATAATTAGAATCACTTATTTGTACACAGTTATAGTGAATTGGAAGAGAAGCTTTTTCCTTGTGATGGATGCACCTTGCAGTAGTATTCCCCAGAAGAGAAGCTTCAGTGTCCTTAAAATTATCTTCTTAAGTGCATCCCTTCTCCTTGGAATTCTCTGCAAATTTCTATGTGTCATTTATCAGTTTGTTTGTACAGTAATTAAGCAAATGTTTTTGACTAATTGGTAGACTTTTCCTACCATCTTGTTAAGTATATAAATATTACCTTTTTTTTATATATCATTTCAAACAAGTAGGGTCTTCCTTACCATTAAACAGAAATTGATTAACAAATATATGTTTTCTCGTTTAAAATCTATGTGAAAAGAATTATTAATGGCTATTTTGATTTCCTTAATTAGAAGCACCTCTTTCGTTCCTATATGTTCGTCCTTCTACCTAATGAAGCTAACGCAAAACAGCCATGTTACAAACGGACCTACCATTTTGACTATTTTTTAGTATCTCATAGTTTCTAGTATGGAGGAGCTTAAAAAAAGGAAACGTTTACCTTAAGTGCAAGAGCAATTGCAACGCCAACGATGAAGAGGAAAAATGGCATCACAAAATCAGCTAATGTGCAGCCATTCCATGGTGAATGATCGATGCGAGGATATGCTTCGCCGGCATCATCGACCAGTATCATCAACTATATATATATAAGCATCAAATGATATAAAAACGTATCGTATACATTATAACTATCATAGCTCACATAAGTCTTGAAGTATACATATATAGATAGATATATGTATATCAACTTACTACTACGGTAAGGCCTCTGAAAGCATCAAGAGTTGCAATCCTCTTACTCTTCTGTTTCACAGCTTCTGGCTGCCCGTCAAGTAGTACTACACTACTGCTCTCTTCCTCACCCTTTTTGATGCCATCACCATCTTCATTTTTATCAACTTTATCGGTATTCCCATCTCTAAATGCATGAAGCTCTTTCTGAGCTAACCCTTCTTCCATTTTCTTTGGATCCTCCATAGTTCTTGTTGTTGGGGACGTATTATGACTGGCCTGTTGCCATATCTATGCATATTTAGAGTAAGTTTGAGGTGATAACATAAATTATTATACAATGGTGACAGGAACGAGAAATGAGACAAGGAGAAGGTCAATTGAAAGCCGGCATTAGTTGTCCTACGGTTGGATATTCGAGACCATAAACACGAAAAGCACAGGACACAAATGGACCATTCAAGGCCATGATCATGCCAAGCAAAAGACAGAATGGAAGTCTCAAGATTCCTGGTTGGTAATAAGCAATTGTCTCAAACATCTTTGTTGAGTACATTCTACGCCAATGGATTTTATAATTCTTGCGACTTGGTGTTGATCTTACTTGACGATGTTACAGTTACAGTCGGGCTCTTTTATGTACTGTAATTGCGACAATAATTCACAGCCACGATATGGCTCTCAACACACTTTTAGAATCTTGGCTTGATGAATAAACCCTGAATTATTTATTTGCTGAATTATTTTTGTGTTGCTTGCGTGCCATTTTGTCCAAGGTATATTGATACTAATTACATTCAATGACAATGAACTCATATTTAAGTCTAAACTTTCAAATTTCAACAAAAGAACAAAAATAAGGGTACACTTGGACTAGATCGCTATCAATATCCCAAATAATTATTGTGTAATTAGTCAATGTAACAACTTACAGGAAAAGGAATTAGGCAGGAGAGTTGATCTCAATTTTGTCTGAGATATTGACCAACATGTTGTTCTTTCTCTATGTAATAACTCTATTACATCATCACATGTCGAATTTGATGGAATGTATGATTGAATTTATTCAATGATAGCTAGCTATATGATTTTATCGTAAACTATTGCCGGCTGATCACTCGTACGTGTAATTTTGAGGGAGATTTTAGTTTTCAGTTGTACTCTAGAATTATCACTATGCCGATCAATCACTATACCAAAATTTTAGCTCCTTGTAGCTTCATCCTTGGGTGCTAATTAAGAATTTATGATATGAAAGGACAGTGACACGACGAGCCTCTATCCAGCAAGCAGAGCTGAGTACTATTTTGCATGTGAAATATGTACTTGAAACTTAAAAGCGATCCAAATGATGATCGTGGAACAATTTTCATTTCTTCAAATGAGAATTTATTTATACTGTATCAACATGCAATGTGTCGTTTCACTATTGTGATGTTGTTGCCGTATCCAATAACATAATTATTTTAATTGGTTTTTCAGAATATGAAAAGCCTGAATCTGATTTCATCTAAAGTAGGCCAAGATATCACTCTGCAAAGTTGGGTAAAGTAATACTTCTGGTTTAAAAATGTAACTTTGTTAAAATTGTGATTGTCAATTTTAAAAACTCAAACTTTGATTATTTACAAAATTATTGGGAATTCAAATATAGTTATTTCTTATACAGTTCCTATTCTCAATATAGGGAATACACAATTGAATTTCATGTGAAGAGAAAGCGATTTCGATGCCTTTCCAAAAGGGAGAGGCCAAGCAATCCGTTAAAAGCCAAGCTAGAGTGGTACCGAGCGGGAATCACTATATCATCCAATTGCGTGCTCAGATAAGGACCTACGATTTTAACGACATTACACTTGTGTTAAACTAATGCAACATAACCAATAACTCATAAGCAATTCTCTACATAAGACTTAAAAAAAGTTCATAGAGAATCCTGATAAAGAAATCAGCGTCAGCTACAATCAAATAAACTAAAAACGGAAACATAAAGTCAGCTTTTGTCTTCTTGTATTGAAGCACAACGTGTGCATTGTACAAGTCAAAGTAGTTTCGCAAGTAAAAGGCATGGATGAGTTCAACTTTAAGCGTGAATTGAAGAACTTCAGCTTGCTCATGATTTTTGCTTCACTCCTACTCATGCCTGTCAATGGCATAGGTTACATGTTCTTTCTCTACTCTGGGAGAAGTCAAATCATCATTAGGGTACCACCAAATCACACAAAGATACTCCAAACTTCTTTAAAGACTAGGTGACACTCTTGGATTTGTGATAGGTGTGTGGACGAAGTCCTACCACCTTGGCTAGTCATCTCGATTATTTGAACGTTGCCTCTGTTTTGTTATTTGAAAAGTTGAAAGTGATCGAATCGCAAACTCGTGTGAAAAATATGTCGGTACATGTGCCTTACAATAAATGTTGCAACCTAACCTAATACTGGAGCTCCACTCACATCTGTTAAGATTTTCCCTAAAAGTAGAGCCAGTGTTAGGGGGCTTATAGGCCTAACTAGACAGATTTTGGCACAAATGTACCATTCTTTCTATGTAAATGAATCAATGGCTCTGACCTTGCTAATTGCTTAGTGTTGAATTTTAATGTTTTTCGAAAATACAGAACTTAACTGCTCATGTAATTTAAATTCTTTTTGTTCTAAACTCTAACATAATCAAATGAAGCAAAGCAAGAACATAGCAACAGCTCAATGAAACAATGCTCTACTTCTGTCAAATTTATAGTTTAGTCCTTCAAATGCAAATTCAAGATAATTAATGATTAATTAAGCTAAGTGATACATTCATATTTTCATCTACGTTCATTTTATGTTCATCTACAACTGGTTTATCATGTTTTAATATTATTTGAGGTTTGTTGACATAAAATGCATAAATGAAACAAATAGACTCGAATTGCACTTTTTTTGGGTTTCTGACAGACTTGACCTTTAATCATTTTGAGATTTTTATCTCGAGATTGGTTTAGCCAAAAAATTCTGAAATTTCATACTTAAATTTTTGTTTCATTAAGGATTTTTTTGGGACTAATTGCAAATTTTTTTGAGCTAGAATTCAAGAGAAATAAATTCTCAAAATTTGTGTTAGATTCTGGATCACCAGAATAACCTTGAGATGATGTTTCAATCATAACTTTTGACTCAAATAGTGAAATTCAATGATTCAAATCTCATATTGAAGCTAACTCAAAGACAAAGATACTGATACAATTTGATCTCCTAAATCGTCACCGTTTACTTATTTATGCACTATCAAAATTGACCTTGAAAAATTGGCCTACGCTTAATAGCTCCCATTTCAACAGCACAGCCTCACTCCAATGCTCCTCTCATTGACACACGCAGCTGTCTTCACTCACAAAAGCTGTGGTCCCCATCCACCAAAGAACCACGCAGTTGCCTTCCACCAACACAACCTCATTTAACTCTCCATACCTCCAGCACGCAAGACAACCCTCCACTCACACCACTCACATGCAATAGCCCCCACAAGCTTGCTGCCTCCATTCCATTCACATGCAATAGCCCCCACACTCCATTCTTTCACACACCTATAGTAGAACAACACAGTCTAACTTCAGCATAAAGACACACCCTCCAACAATGCTCCATCCTCCAATTATTCTTGCAGCAGTCTCCTCTCTAAAGACTCGTGCAAACCACGCCTTCACTCCACACACAGCAACACACTTAGAAGGTCTTCAAAACAAGCAGCTAACATCCCACTTAAACTCTCCAATTTTTATTCATCCAAGCACTCACTGCTGCAAGTTCTTCACTCCATTCTCTATTAACGCAACGACTCCACCAACTTCATGTCTCCACGCCATCCATCCATCCTTCATGCACACAGCCATCCACCACAAGATAACACTTCTTCCACTCGCAAACAACACTGCCTCATTTACGTAGTCCACCCACAAACTCCAACAAGACACATAGCCTTCATACTTCATTCACTCCAACTACACCACATAGCCCAGTCTCCACGCACGAGATAGCAGCCTCCACCTTCGGATGTAAGCTTTCATGCCACTCCAAAGACGCAACCTTCACATCAACACTCAAGCAAGCAACCTCTACTCACTCCACTCACGGACTGAAGCAGCAGCTAAACACTCACTAATGTAGCCTCTATCACCATTCACTGCCAAGAAATCAACCACACAAAGGAGTTTGGAGAGCTTTGTTCTTCATTTATAATTGATTCCTTATGAATTTTTCTAGCGTTTATATTTTTAAATTGCTTAGCTTGATGATTTTTGGCTAGAACTCTTAATTTCTCTTAGAGATTTGATATTTTGTTGATGCTTTAATATTGAATTTTGTTGAATTCATGACTCAATATTCATATACTTGTTGATTTTTTTCCTTAGGTTTATTTGTTCTTCCTTTGGATTATTAATAATAATAAGCTTGAACAATTAACCTTTTAAGTATTTGATTAATAAAAGGTAAAGAGGAATACTCTTTCTAAGTCGCATCATTTAGTTTTCTATAAGTATATGTACACGTACCACTCATTATAAATATGAGTCATCACTAACTCATTATTCTAGTTTTAAACAATAATTATCCTCATTATGTAGGAATCATTTAAAAGGAGATAAGTTAATTGTTAACCAAAATAGGATAAATCTCTCTAACTTCAATAAATTTAAGGATCTCGTTATTTATTATGTGCATCGTAGGTAGATTTAATCTTCTTTATAGTTTTTTGGTTAGGTTTGCCTCCCTTTTTAAGTAAAATGTGGTGCATATATATAATTGATTCCTTTAATGTTTGTAATTTTTCAACTAATTTTTATCTTATTCTCCTTAAAGACTTACATAAATTGTTTTTGTTACAATGTACTAAGCTTGCTAGAGATGATCACAAATAATGTTTCTTTACTTATATAAATTGTTCTTTTCATAATGTAATATGCTTGCTAAAGATGATCACAAGTAATGTTTCTTTGTCTATAAGGAGCACATATTTAAATTTTGGAAAGGCTTCAAATATGGAGTAATTGCCTCAAAATAGAGGGAATTAGTCTTTGTATAAAATTGGTAATGAAACACAAGAAATATTACTTGTCTGTTGTAACTTTGTTCAATTGGTGTTGTATCAAATTTTTACAAATCAGTATTCAAGGTTATCTTTTCATTCTCTTCCTCAAGATGCTCATAAATGGTAACTTCCAATTAATCTTCTCTCTTAAGTTAAAAAATCAATCATATCAATTAAATAAATATGATTATCATCATTAAGATATTTTATGGCACCATAAATATTAAACTTAACAATGTTATAAATATAATGCTATAAACATCCATATGAAATATGGATTGCATGATCATTATTTTCTATGTCGAGTATATAAGAATCAGCTAAAATACTAAATCATTTAATTCCACAAGAACATATTTGATTATACTCCTAGGATAGAAATTAGATATATTAGCTAGTTGAATCATAATCCTATTTTTGTTCAAAAGTCCCAAGTTTTAGAGAAGCATACATAAATTATGACATGACATTAATAGATGCTCCTAAATCTGATATGACCTTTTTACTCCTAGTGAAACCTATTACACAAGGAATGGTAAACATATATATCTCTTGCCTCTTATTGAGATTGTAAAGTATTGGTAGTAAGAGATTTAGCAATAACTTTTAAAGGCGTACCATAATTAAAAGTTTGAACCATTTGTTGTCTAAGAGGATATGGTTGCCATATTTATAGTCAAGTCTCTAGTGGCCTCTAAAGTTTTATCCACCTATGCTACTCTATAAACTTCATCAATCATACTCCTTGGTTGGATAGAAGGCCCTTATAGAAGTATTAAATATGATGTGGACAACTGACATATAGTTTCTTAAAGTGCTCTTAGTAATCATACAAGGACTTTCTATTATGTTATCTTACACCATAAATTTATTCCAAATGGTGGCTATGAATTTAGATTCGACATCTCCAAAAATATATTCTTAATTTTATTATATGTGGTAATACTCTTAGATGGAAAGTGATAGAGACAATCCTTTATTATACCTTTTAGTGAAAAGGGAAAAGCTCTTAACTTAATTTGTTCACTACAAGAAAAATGATGTTCTCCGATGGAATATTCCGTCAGAGAAATGCTTAGTTCCGTCGGAAATTAAAATTGCCGACGGAACGCGACGAATGAAGAAAGCGTCGTAAAAATGGCGGTCGTTATAGTTTACCGACCGAATTATTCCGTCGGTTTTTATCAACGGTTTCACCGACGGAATATTATCCGTTGTTGTTATATTGCGACGGAAATATTTTTACAATTATGTCGGTGAAATTAACATGTCCCCGACGGAATATAACTGTCGGTATAAATTAGGGACGGACCACCGTCGCAAATATTCGGACGTAAGTTTATACCTGTAACGACGGAATGTCGGACGTCGCCAAATTAAGTCCAGGTTATGTGCCGACAGTTTTGTCATTCCGTCTGAATTTATTTACCGACGGAACTGTGAATTCCGTCGGTAAAATAAGGTCTACACCAACACCTACATCAATAATTGGCCATCCACACATCAACCAGTACATCAAAGATTTGAATAATGACAATTGTATACAATTGGTTATACATAATTTGACATCCACACATCAACCAGTACATCAAAGGTTTAAACAATGTCAATTGGAATACAATTGGAGAAAAACACATCAAAGTATACATAAATTGCTATGATTGTACCTTAAAATCATGAGTTCGAAAATCTAAAGTTGTGGTGATCGTTGGTGGTCCTTTGGAGAACTGCCCTTCGACTGTTCGGACGGTGGTCGCAACTGAGCCATCTGCATAATCTCTTCTCTCATCCTCGCCATCTGCTCTCTCATTTGTAGCTCCATCTGGTCCCTGATTCGTTGCTCCTGCTCCCTCATCCGTTGTTCCTCCTGCTCTCTCAGCTCCCTCATCCGTTGTTCCTCCTGCTCTCTCAGCTCCCTCATCCGTTGTTCCTCCCGCTCTCTCAGCTCCCTCAGCCGTTGTTCCTCCCGCTCTGTCTGCTCCCTCATCCGTTCTTCCTCCCGCTCTCTCAGCTCCCTCATCTGTCGTTCCTCCCGCTCTGTCTGCCCCTCTTCCAAATGAGCAATCTTGTCCATTAATGTTTGTACTGTAGCCCGGAGCTCG
>JANIHY010000005.1:65761916-65776009 GCA_027479065.1 Erythroxylum brevipes | reverse complement strand
TTAAAATAATGAAAGCTTACAAACATTCCTACTTAAAATCAATTACTATAATCGAAAAATAAAGTTAGCTGCAATAGATAAGAATAGCTGTAAATAATCTGCTAAAAAATAGGAATTAAAGTCATATACTGGAATTGAATAAAAACATACTATAATTGAAACTAAAGCCTACTGGAAACTGAAATGCCAAAGCTCAACAGATACAAACACACAAGCAATGAGAGAAGATCTGGAATCACTATAGAAGCTTATGGGATTGCATGCAAACCAATTCAATAGAATTAACAATGACTTATAATAACAAGAAGTATCATGGTGTTATCATCAAGGGCTTACTAGAAGGTGACCTCCCTGTACAGGTGGTCACTTAGTGTTGGAGCAGATATCATAGCCTTTGTGCAATTCAAGAACTTCCTCAGCCTTAATCTTAGTGTCACTTCCCCTTGGACCTAAAATGCAAATTGATATGCAGTCGGTAGATGCAAGCTAACTTCACAAATATGAGAGAATCACTATATTAGAATCCTAATGTACCTTAACTAGTGAAGTGTAAAAGGTCTGAACTCAACCATGGACACAGGTAACAAGTCTTGTTATTATAGTCTGTTGTAAAAGAATATATCATATGACAGAAATATATCACCAATTTATCCTTGGTCTAGTCACAATGTTATGATTTTATAGTCCTTGTGTCAATATACCTTTTGTACAGTTTAAAAGTTCATGTTAAAAAAAATCCATAGATATTATTATAGCTTCTTTATTATATTATCACTGAGCTATTAGCCCAACAAGTCTCCAAGTTGGGAAAGCCGGCAACATCATTTGCTATGTATGATCTACCTTGGGTCGAAGAGTTGGTCTGGAGCAAAAAAAGTACAAAGAGTTTATATTATCTATAATCCATCTAGACTAACTGAACGTTAAAGTTCTTACTTCGCATCACTTTCTATTAAAGGGAAATTCGGCGTTATTCTTTTATGTTTCTAGGTTCTAAAGGGACCACAAAACCTATCAGGAGTTATATTATCCATACCTGCACTTGTATTTAGATATTCATATAAAGTTGATACCTAATGATTGGAAACATCTTCTCCATTATTTAGAAGTAAAATTGTATACTACTAAACCTTTACAGATCCTGTGTCTTAGCGAAATTTTTACCAGGTATTATTAGATACCTAATGAATATAAAGTTCAAAGGCTATCTAAGAGAGATCTCGTAATCAAGTTGTGTCAGTTTCTTTTCCTTATCAATTAGCTTTGGAACTTTCGATATCTTTTACGCTATATTTGGTTGGAGATTTATTAGTTGCATAGAATGGATTATAATATTATTCCATCATTTAAGATGAGTGTTTATAATAAAATGGAATTGAATGGAACGGAAGAAGAGTATTTAATATTATATCTCATTTTATCCTAAACAGTAAAAATGAAAAAAAAATCGATTTGAAGGTTTAGGATGAAATGTAAAATGAAACTCTTCTTCCAAACAACATTTACTATATTACCCTTCCATTCCTCACAAACAATATTTTTCTAATATTACATTTATTTGCATTTCGTTTCATTATAAATAATTCAATTTCATTAAAAACCTTACGTCCAACCAAACATATCCTTAGGCTTTATAATATTTATTCTCCATTTAAGTAACATAATTTATAAAAACAAGTCAATTTAAATTGTCATAACTTTTATTTTTATGGAGTGATTCACATATAAAAGGAATATCATATCTCAAGTAAAAACCAAACAAAAACTTAAAGATATTAAATTATAGGCACATACTTGTATGTAAGTTATCTTTTAACTTTTATTTGTAATGTATGTGAGAAATACATAAAACTTATAATAAACCTTAGTCTGCAATTGAAGTTGTAAATGATAAAAAATCAGACTAACATTAAAATCTCCCACGAGGATGTAATTTTGTAATAATATCGCCCATCCTTTTTTTCATGCATGGTTTGGCTAGTGTTTAGCCTAAAGGAAGCATTAGAAAGAATAATCAAATCCATCAGGAGCCTGGATCTTACTGTACTTCACTAAAATTCCTGAGCCACAATAAGCTTCAATGGTTTAATAATTTCTTCCACGCGGCCAAAAAACAGAAAGAAAGAAGATCCTAGAAATGAACTTCCAGTTGTAAATTTTAGTTGAAATGTTTATATTACAGGTTTTTTAAAGTAAATGAGGGAAAAGTTCCAACAAGTAAGCTCAAGTTCTTGCTATAGCTTGGAATTCATCTCTATAGCAATGTTAGAATAAAACAAACATGAGATTGCAAACAAAAGCGCAAAAATAGTACACATAAAGGGCATTGTCAGTGAAGGAGCACCCCCTGAGTAATCGTCCGAGAACTCATCATCAGACCCTGATACCCCTTCTCCACCATTGGCTCCAGTGCTCCACATTCCTAGGTTGTTGTCCCTGTATATTAACACGTAATAAACTAAGCTCACAAACACTTATGCCTGTCAATTCAAGAATGTTACTGTAAAGAGTTTTAGGCTTATCCTTGTAAAGTGGTAGTTTGCAGGATATAAGGAAGGTTAAGAGAAAGATAGGAAAAGAACAAGAGAAAATGGAAAGTAAAGGAAGAAGAGTAACCTGCCACCAACACCCAGAACACCAGAGTGCATGGTGAGGAAGTCAATCTGATCGGCGGATTTTGGCTCAACGCTGTAGGCCTTCTCATACTTAACCTCTAGGCCCTGTCCTGATGCCACAAAAAATGCCCCATTCACCAGTACGTCTCCCTCCGATCTCCAATTCCACCCTTTCCAGTCACCGTCCGGAGTCTCCAACCTCTTCGTTACCTACAAAATGCCAGTCAAAACACTTGAAACGTTATCTGTTTACTTTTGACCTCAAAATAGCTCCAGCTGAGACCCACCTTGAAAAGCCCTTAGTTACGGTGATTAGAGAGCATAGGCCCATTAAATAATGAAGGCTAAGACAATCGAAAAAGTTGAGTGTGAAACAAAAAATAATAATATACCTCCTTGGCATTAGGATCAGAGGGAGCAGTGTAGCGATTCCCTTGGCTGTTAATGGTAGGGTTTCCACTGCCACCAATAGCATACATTTCCCATGCAGTGAAGTCATTGTTGACCACATGCACATACCCTTTTCTACACCTTGGCATCCTCTGCACAAGCTTCTCTCCAAAATGGTTAAAAGCTATGGTCACCTGCATCCCCGTGTCCGGCGTATAGTCGTCGCTGTGACCCAATAACATCACCTCATTGTGATGCGAGAAAAAGTTGTTTGAAATTGTGATCCCCGTGGACCCCATCACTGCATCGATCAGACCGTCCTTGCAGTGGGACAGCGAGCAGTGGTCAATCCATATATCCTTTGACCCAAAGATGGATATGCCGTCCCCGTCCGATAAGGTGCGGTATCCATAGTGGGATGGGCTTGATCGCACGTTAGTGTTCCCTGATATTTGAGAAATTTTGGAATTATTAAAGGAAAAAGCTACTGTATGTCATTAAACTCATATTATTGAGCCCCACCCCCACAGTTCCAACTAAAGCATCGGTGCAAAGTTGGATTCCAATTAAAAGCGGAGGTCCAAAAGCTATCTCTACATAGCCTTAATTTGCACCAATCACTTAAAGAGTTGCAACCACCTGCCTCTAAAAAGTAATTTATAATTACTGAATTTTATATATTTATTCGAATTGTAAGTGTAAAATCACCTTTCAAACTGTTATTTCAATTTTATTAATACGTATTAATACAATCCTATCATAAAATGTAAAGAGAGCGCTCCGTATAATATAGTTGATGACCCTCTTCCGAATGTAATGGATGTGATCTTTTGTACCTTTTATTCTATTTTAATTCTCTTCTCTCAAATCACATAAATATATAGTTTATATAAAGTAAGAAGGATTATGGCTGAAATAAAATAGAGTAAGATTGGAATAGAATAGAAGGTACATAGAGCGGGAGCCGTGAGATTTGTCCATTTTTCTAATTCCAGAATATCTATCTTTATAACATTTATTCTACTAAATGTATAAAAAGGTTATTTTTAAAGCCGAAGAAACCAAAATAATAAAAAGAAAAAGTGAATAAGAATCTGACCTGATTGAACGCAGTGGTGAATATGGACATTGTGAATGATAATGTTGCTTATATACTGCAAAGTAAGGCAGCCACCACCCACTATGTGGACATTAGCCCCACGTCCATCGAGGGTCTTGTAGCTATTGAAAATGAGCTCTTCTTTCAGCTTGATCAGCATGTTACTTGGAAACACAATCCAGAGTGGTTCGTCCTGTATCACACCGTATCTCAACGTGCCTGGCCTTGGGTTCACCGGATCATCGTCGGAGTCGTCAGTCACCACGTAGTATTCACCATTTTTGCCTCCCATTGCGTATTGCCCGAACCCAATAGCGCAATCAGCTAGCTTTTGACGGTTGTTAGGCCACTCAGGGTCGCATTTCCAGCAATCGTCTATGGGATTGCCTGTCAGGCACGGGGCCGCCTCCTTTTCCATGATTTGTCTTCTTGATATGGAAGCATTTACTCTTCTGCATTGTAGGGGAACAAGATTAGTTCAGAATTTCTCACTTTTTAAATGCTAGCAAACATTCGTCACTCACCTACCATAAGACAAGCCCATAAACGAGACTACAAATATTACGCGGGGTCCATGAAAGGACAAAAGAACAACGTCAAAAGACGAAATGTTGAGGATCCAAGCTTTACATTAGTTTAAAGAATGATAACGAGATAACTAGGCATTGTCTGTAAATTTTAGCCAAAAATCTAAATGCTACGCCTCTATGAACAGTGAAAGTTGAAAGTTGCCCATTCCAAGCTCCTAGAAAGGAAGATGGTTTTGAAAATCATCAGTGAGCAACAAACATCAAGTATCAACCAAATGCAGGCCAACCTAGTTAAGATGATTGAGAAAAAAGAAAACATATGAACTGTCAGGAAACATAATGTGCAGGGATATACAATATCCAAGCAGCATTGTACCTGTGAACCTCTTGTGCAACTGCTTCAGGATAGGGGTGTGGGGTGGAAAATGTTGTGAGGTTGAACGTTGAACACCCGAGTGGGAAGATTGAGCTCAGAAGTAGAAAGTAGACAATGCAGATGGTTTGAAGCATTGCTCTTCCCCTAGAAGAGAAAAGTGTTGGCTTCTGTTGCTTAGCACTGACGAGGCACTATTTGTTGGGAGATAGTGAACTGTAGTGACCGTTGTTAGAGAGCTTGCTCTACTACAGGTCGATGTAATTATGCATACATGTGTGGGAGATACCTTTATTTCTCTCTTTTTTGTCCTGTTTATGCTCATGAGTCTATTGATTTATATCCAGGGGTAAATGGCCTTTCCAAATTCACTTAATGGAAGTGAAAGAAAAAAGAGCAAGAGTGTGTGTTTTTCCACTACTGAGAGAATCCCGCCCCATCCAATGGAGATTTTAGTCATTGCAAGAGTTGCATAATTCAAAAAAGTTAGGATTTCTGGCCCCTCCCTCGAGAGAGACAAAGAGCCGTCAACACAAGTTGCGTAAGTTGTAGGAGTTAAAGAACTAGTTGAACCATCCACAAAATACGTAGAGCTTAGCCAAAATAAGTAGACAAGTACACAAATTTGGGAAACAGTGTTAATGGGAATCGAGTTGAAGATCATGCGGGCGCCAATGCAGCTCCATCTTGTTCCCTCCTTTATATGAGAACTTTTATAATAGAGAGATACATGTATTTATTCTTATATATTATCCTCCCTTCAACATACCGCGCTGTAAATTTATAACTGCACAAATATATTCCTTTCCTCTTCCGCATGCAAAGCTGATTATCCATTAACATTAAAGTAATTCTAACTGAATCCCCAATTATGTCTCTTTAACTAACTTGGTCCCACTAGTTCCTCAAAAGTTTCTTCATTGATTTCTCGTTTGTTTTTCAAACATGTATTTTCTATTAGCGAAAATAGCAAAAAATTATATTGGAATAGCTTATCTGAATGTAAGGCATCGTGAAAATCATTGTCTTAAGTCAGAAATATCTCCTCTACGGTGTGGCAGGATAACAGTATTCAATCCTAGAGTTAACGACTTTTCCACCAGCCTCGGTGCACTCCAAAACGTAAACTAGGAACTGTTTCTGAGAAATAAGAAAAACAGAGGAAACTAGAAGATAACAACTATGTATGTGCCATGAGCAGCAGAGAAGATGCTGGGTGGTCTAGGAGGTGTAGAATGCGTGTCTTATATACTGTAAAGAGGGAATGACGTTATAATAAAATTAAAGGAACGTTAACGGGTAATAATAGTGACAGAACCTACTAGAGAAATAAACAACCTTAAAATGCCCTGGTCTTATGATCGCTCTAGAGAGATAGTTCAAATACTCTCATAAGAGGGTAGCTACCCTTATAAAATCACGTTGATGAGTCCATCAAGTATGTACTGCTCACACCACCCAAACTTGAATTATAAAACTCATTAAGGATTAAATCATCTAACCTCATCAAATGCAATAAAGTCATGCTAAGGGACACAATTCAACAATTGAATGTATCTCAGTATTATTCCACAAACAAAGGACAAGTAAGTAGTCACCACATAACTTTGTTTGACCCATTAAACTTAGTTTCTCAATACGGGTGTTCATCATGAAGTTACTACATAATTGGGCTTGACTCTATCCTTTTAGCATGCTCTGAAACTAGTTTCATACTTAAAGCTTTTGTAAAGGGATCCACTAAGTTTCTCTCTGACTTGACATAGTCTAGAGATATTACATCATATCTAATTAAATTACAAACAATTTTATGCCTCAACCTAATATGCCTACGTTTGCCATTACATGTCTTGTTTTTAACAACATGAATGATAGCCTATGAATCACAATGAAGGAGCACAGAAGGAATTGATTTTTCCCAAAGTGGGATATCTGCTAAGAGATTCCTTAGCCACTTAGCTTGCTATCCTGTGAGCTCTAAAGCCATAAATTCAGCCTCTATTGTTGATCTCGCAATACATGTACGCTTGGATGATTTTCAAGACACAACAGCTCCTGCCAAGGTAAAGATATAACCATTAGTAGAGTGTAAATCATCACTCTCCATAACCTAGTTAGCATCAGAATACCCCTTCAATACAGAAGGATGACAATTAAAAGATAATATATAATGCATAGTATCTTTCAATTATCTCAATAAATGAATCAATGCATTCTAATGCATTTTACTTCAAAGCAACAGTAACATCATAGAGAGTCTTGACTAGTTCAACATTATAGTAACCAAACTTCTTCAAAAAAAATTCAATATAATGAGTTTGATTCAACCTAAAACCAAACTCATTCCTATCAACTTTAACGCCTAAAATGAAGTCCACGGGTCCAATATCTTTCATATCAAAGGAAAACTTTAGCAAACTCTTGATAGTGTCAATGACAGATAAGCTAGTACCAAAATAAACATATCATTTATATAAAAAGTTATGATCACACAACCATTAGCATCACATTTCATAAGTTTTGGGATCTTCCTCAATAATATACGTGACCACAAAAACGTCATCTATCTTATCAAGTTTTTTCACCACAAAGAAAATAATAAAGTTATACCCAAAACTAGTGGGTACTCTAGCTCTTTTGCTTCTCCTTAGTTCAACAATTTCCTCTTTATTTATGTCATCATTGGTAGAAAAACTAGGAACAAATTCTGTGAGAGCTTGCACACTCACTTTTATAGAAAATATTTTCTCAAAGAACACGACATTTCTTGACTCCACAATTAGTTCATAAATTTTAGATCTCTCTTCTTTAACCATAAATCTATAGGTAGCACTATTAGAGGCATATCCCACAAAAATAGAATCAATGGTCTTAGGTCTAATTTTCTTCCTCCTACGTTCAGATAGAGCACACTTAACAAGACACCCTCATGCTTTCAAAAAACTCAAGTTAGGTGGATAATTTTCTAAATTTCATAAGGAGTGTGATCTAGTTTCTTATAAGGGACTCTATTTATAACATATAAAGTTACGGGAATAGCTTTCTTCCACATAAAATCACATACACCCGAGAAAATTAACATTGCATTCATCATATCCTTAAGTGTTTCGTTTTTCCTCTCGGTTATTCCATTTTGTTCATATGTATAAGGGGTTGAAAGCTCATGAATAATCCCAACTTTTTCGCAATAATCAACAAGAAAATCAGTTCTACACTCACCACCTCTATCAGATCGTAATCTCTTAATTTTCCTTTCCAATTATTTTCAACTTTAGCTTTGTATTCCATAAACTCTTCCTCTACATCACTTTTATTTATCAATAAGTAAACCTTATTAAATCAAGAACAATCATCCAAAAAAGTAATATAATATCTCATGCCTCCTTTACTCGCACAATTCTTAAAATCACCCAAAACCAATTGTGACTCTCTCTTGGTCATTGACTTAAAAGGTTTCCTAGAGTTCTTAGCCTTAACACAAATTTGTTATTTTTTTCATTTTATTATTGATCAAGTTAGGTAATTAATTTAAGCGTTTCATCCTGTTAATTGACCTCACATTCACATGCTCAAGTCTAGAGTGTCATAGATCTAGAGATTAAACAATATAAGCAAAAGAAGTAAACGCATTCATTTCGATATCAACTACAAATAAGTCCGCGTTACAAAACCCTTTACCAACAAAGTTATCATTTTTAATCAAAACTACCTTATCAGAATCAAAGGTAAGTTTAACACCAGTTTTGTTAAGTAATGCACCAGAAATCAAGTTTCTACAAACATCAAGAACAAATAAAAATTTTTCAAAAGCCAAAACTTTTCTAAAGGTGAGTTTGAGATTGACCTTCTTAACTCCTTAGATAGGAACTTTGTTAGAGCTACCCATGTACACGAACTCACCATTGGAAGCATCATTCAATTCCTTAAACAAGTCTTTGTTGGTGCAGATATGATGTGTGGCTCCTGTGTCAACGATCCACTCCACCAAATTTCTAGTAAGGTTGACTTCAGACACCACAATAGTAATGACCTCCTCGTCATCACCACCAGCAGTTTCGGCCACGTTAGCTGGAGGCCTACGAAAATTCTTCTAGTTACCTTGTTAGTACCCCTTTTGGTTTCCTTTTCCGAACTATCATGCTTTCTTTCCTTGGTCCTTCTTCTCATAATTGATTCTAGCTTGGTAAAAAGCAGCAAGATGGCCTGGCTTATGGCACCACCAATAATTGCCATCAATCCTTTTATGTTTGAACTGACCGCGCTTGTTGTTGTTGAAAGAGCTATTGTGTCCACCATTCTTATTGGACTTACCTTCATTTTTTTGTTTAATAACGTTATTCTTAACAGTAGGGGCAGGGTTGAGTAATTTGGCCTTGTCCTGTATACGGTTGACATCCTCAATCTTTATATGCCCTATCAACTCCTGTAGCTTCGTTTGTTTCTTTTTATGCCTCAACTAGTTTTATACTCATTCTATAAGAGGCAAGCAGTTTCTCAATAAGGGCATTTGCTTGAAACAACTCACACATGCTTATACCCTCAACAAGGATTTCAACAATTAGGTTTTCATACTCCTGTAATTGGTCCATAATGAGCTTATCATCAGCAACAGTAAACTTTAACCACCTAGCAACTACATATTTCTTTGTACTGGCATCATTAGTCTCATATTTAACTTCTAAGGCATCCCAAATTTCTTTGGCATTTTTGTACTTGTGATAGATATCAAATAATATATTTATCATATGGTTGAGCAATACTTCCCTAACGGTAAAGTTATCTCAGGGTTGGTATTGTCATTAGAAATATCTTGAAACAACAAATAATCAATTTCGTATTGCTAAAAGTAAAACATAATTTTCATAGACCTTCGTTTGAAGTTTCTCGCATCTAGAGGGTCTAATCTCGTTAGGTCATGTATAATTTTTTAGGCTATAATGATAGGGACAAAATCTATGTGGGGAATAATAAGGGCAAAACTTACGTTGGTTTCATTCGAGGACTATATATCGAATCTAGAAACAGATATGACTTAGATAGAAATAATTAAACAGCATGAAGAACAAAACATTTTTTTTACTGATATTGAAATAAACAAACAACAGCTAGCAAGAATAGAATGGTATTGTAACTTATACTGAAATAAACGAACAACAACAAGAATAGAACAATTTTCAACAAAGAATATGAAGAACAAAACAATATCATGACAAAGAGCATGTAGAATAAAACAATTTTTGACTTTAGATTGTTAGTGAAAATAGCATAAAAATTAAATTGGAACAGCTTATTTAAATGTATGCATCGTGGAAATCATTGTTCTAAGTCGGAAATAACCCCCTTTACAATGCAACAGGACAATAAAATTCAACCCTAGAATTAACATCTTCTTTACTAGCTTCGGTGTACTTCAAAGGGCATAGTAGGAATTGTGTACGAGAAATAAGAAAAACAGAGGAAACAAGAAGAGAACAAATATGCATGTGCTACGAGGAGAAGAGAAGATGCATGGGTGGTTTTAGAGGAGGAGAGATGTGTTTTATATACTAAAGAGGGAATAATGACGTTATAATAAAATTAAAATGAATGTTAATGGGTAACAATAGTGAGAATCTTAAGAGATTTAAGAGTGATAGTCAAACATTAACGTTAGTAACTGAAAGGCACTAAACCAAGTTTTGGAACAACAACACCAACATTTTCATCATATTTGCTATATTCTTAAATTTTACATTGGATTCATATTTTCTACCAACATACTAGAATTTGTTCCTGAGCATTGAAGAAAAGTTTCATGATGCTTCATTGTTTGCATGCATGCCATGCGCAATAATTTTTGTTAAGTTGTTGAGTACTTCATCGTTTAAATTTAGTGATTTTAATTTGGATAAAGAATCAAATTTTAAGTATTGTTTCTCAACACTTTTCTACTGTAGGCTGTACTAAGTGCACTCTTTCTCTTTTAGTCAGAGTTATAGACTCATCACTCATTGTAGACTCTGAACTACTTACAACGATAATTGAAAATTTCAGGTAGACATAAAATATCTCGTAATTTTCCACTAGTTCAGTCTGATTTTGTTGGGACTGGACGTCGTTGCTTGAATTCATGATCTCGATTAGCTTGGACTAAGAGATGCCTGCAAAAACAGCAAAAGCACACAGGAGGTTGATCGCCGGCTTGCCCCTCTGATATTTAAGTTAGTTTTTTACCGTAAATTTTTTGGCTAATAACAAAGATTATCAAAGTTAATGGAGTCGTACCTGCATCGTGAGGAGATAATGATCTTATATAGTAAATACCTGACGTGTTTCATCCAACGTTTATGTCGTATTTGACTTAACCTCATGAGAATAGGCCGATCGGCCCACACGTCATCCTAAAATTGGACCTCAGCCTAAGATGGCTGACCCGACCATCCATGATAGTATAAGTAAACTAAAATCCAATATCCAACGTAACTAAGTTCACAAGTTATGTTTGGCAAAGAGAATAGAAGCCACTTATTCGATCGGTTTATGTATGAGGAATTGATTCACTAAATTGATTAGGAGCTCTTTAAGAACTGAATATATAATTCTACTTCCTCTCATTGCTAAAAATAGATGAAGATGAAGCACCAAACCTACCCTGCTCTATCAAGTGTATCACTACAGAAGGTCGAAAGGAGGGAGATTTTATGTGGTCAAATAAAAATTAATATATATTCCTGTTAATTAAAAAAGTGGTTGATTTGCAATTAACAAATTTCTTAAGGACTAACCTAACTTGTTTATCATTTATAAAACTCCTTAATTATGACATCAAACATGATACTTTTTGTTTTAGTCTTAATCATGATTATATGGTAAAATTCAATTAGTATTATTTCATCTTTTAAATAGAAGCAAAAAAGCCCTTTAAGATCACGAGTAATTGGTGATCATAAGCATGGCACAACCACATTGTAATTCAAAATTCTAACCAACAAGAACATGCATTCATGGTAAGGTTAAGACTTGAGAGCTTTAGAAGTGCTGAAAATGGATATACATTCGCCCCCCTGACATTATTTGGCCTATGGGATATAGGAATTATAGGGATCCCTAGGCACGGAGACTTCCTCCTATCTGACGAGAAGCTTTTGACTCTTTATCATTTGGTTGGCCCCATTTGTTTGACTATTATCTGACCATCTCATGTGGGGTAGGGTAGGGTATTCATAACCCTAGCTAACAGCAAACCTTTTGTTGTCAACATTTTTACGCCACCGATATGTCATAATTGACTACTTTCCTCTGTTAGCTCAACTAAACTTCTCTCTCTTCGAAGCTGATGATTACTTGGTGTACATGTTATCCCCTACCAATAATCAAGCACAATCTTAATTCCGGTTAGTTGATAAGGGATTTTTTTTTATTCAAGTGAAGTCGTGAATTTAAATCTCTCTTATGTGTGCAGCGTTTAAAATTTAGAGTTAGAATTTTACTTTTTATAAAGGACTTACCTAATTAAAGTAGGGATTTGTCTAAATATGAATGACCTAAAGATATTTTTTATAATTGAGATCTACTTAGAATAAATCGTGAGCAACAAAGAAAACCAAAAAAATAATAATAATCAAGTTCAATCCTAATTTCTCTGGCAATGGTAACTCGGAATCCAAACTGCACTTGATTATGGTCAAGGTTGTATATCATTCCTTTGTCCCTCTATAGCTTCAGTCAGCTCTTTACAATTTCTTTACTATCTTTATTGAAAACCAGTAAGGTTTAATCAAAATTAATTTAACATATCTTTTCTATTTGATATTTTACTTAAGTATAAATTTATTGTTTATTTGGTGCATTTATTTCCTTAAATTTTGATTGATTTTGATTCCTTTTTGGTTTAAACATTGCAATTTAAATTTAGATAAAAGATTAATTCAATTAAGTTATTTTCATATAAATAAAAATTAGGTAATGTCATATATATCCAATACAGATAAAGTTTTTTTATGAGTATTGTATATAATACTTTCTCCTATTCAAAATAAGTGTCGTTTTAAAGAGATGCATACTTATTAAGAAAGTTAGTAAAATGTTTGATATACTTTTATTAATTGTATGTTGAATTGTCTTGAAAATATAATATGTATAATTAAGATGTAAGATAAATTTAAGGGTAATTTTGGAAATAAAATTATAAATATGCATGAAAAATCGTGAACAATACTTATTTTGACTAATTAAAATATCTATAAAACGATACTTATTTTAAATAGGAGGGAGTAATAATGTTCATGAGTATTAATAAGTCAAACTTTCAGACTTGATTCATTTATTAAATGAACGTTAGCCTCAGATGAACTTGAGGAAGACCTTACAAACAAAGCAGCCAACCGATACCATATTGGAAAAGAGAACGTTTGGGCACAGTAAAGAAACAGAACTTTTAATCTTCATCTTCTTCACATACGAATAGTTTGGGTTAATCACACTTGTTTCCGTTTTATTCTCTACATGATGTAACATTTATCGCCTAGTCATTTTCATAATGTTAATGGTAAAAGTAAATTATTAATGATCTTGCGAAAATGAATGTTTAATCCTTTCGAGTAAAAAGACTAATAATTAATAAGATGAAATAGCTAAGTTTAACTTACAAACAAATTAGTTTATGGCATAATAAGGAATCAAAGGAATCAAATCCTCTCTACCTATAATCCTGTATCAATCCTGTTTCATACGATCTCATCCAAAAGATTGATACCCATAATCTTGTACCTACGAGATTATGAGTACAAAAGATCTTGTCCAAGAATCAAATAGGAATACTTGGCTTTATTTTACTTGTTTAGGGTTGGAGACATAATAAATGACTTCACCTTTCATGTTCGTGGTAAATATACAACTTTGGCACCTTATTAGGCCCCAGTTTATATTGATCACTATACACTTTTATATTAATTAGCTTCTAATCTCCCTTTTGGTCACAATATAAAATCCAAAAGAGGATTATTTGTCTGTGTTTTTGTAATGGCAGATTGGTCCATCTCCTGAGATGTGAAAGTCAAGTTTGTGACCAAAAGCAGGTGGGAACTATTTACCCTTTGTTTCCTTTT
>JANIHY010000005.1:65730658-65755716 GCA_027479065.1 Erythroxylum brevipes | reverse complement strand
TTGATATTTGTCATTATATTAATATTTAAATGATGTTAAAGTCTTTTATATTTTTTACTAATAATATGTGACATAAAACTTTATATGTGTAGTTAAAAAAAAAAAAACGGAAGAACAAGTACCCTTTAGATACGTGTTGGATAAGTTTTGGGATTGACACAATAGCCTGCAAATCACATCAACTGAATATTCTACACTAGGCAAGCTTTGTATAACAGGCTCGATTGAAAGAGCGTAAGCAGAGGGAATCACACACAAGACCTTTTAGTCTCATACCCTTCTACTCTACTAACTCAACCACTTGTGGGGGCTTTATACGAGTAGATGAAAGCTAGTAATATAAGAATTAGATATCTAATTGATAAATTTACAATTAAGATCATTAAAATTTAAATTTTCTAATTTCTCGTAATTTGTCCGAATTGTTTAATCAATTATATATTAAATCTTACTAGGATTTATATAAAATTTTGTTTTTATGATATTTAAAATTCCTATTCCATCATAATATAACTAACCAAATCGATTAGTTATATTCTAATAGAATAAAATTATAATGAATCTAGCAATTAAAGATAATTCAACCAGACATTCATACTTTTGTACTATGCATATACTTCATTAGCTGTTGCACCACATAAACTCCATAATACAGGCCAGACTTCCAACATCTACACATAATCGGCACTCAACATCCTGTAGAGTTCCAAGCTTTACCCACGCAAGCCTACAGGCTTTACACTTACCTATACACACTTGATCGGAGAATTAACCACGCATTAACTTGACACAAGCTTTCCTATTTGAAACAGGAAATTAACTACAAGATGGATCCCACCTCCGAGACCTGATCATCTATGGAGTCGTCGTCGGATCATTTTGATTATGGCTACCATAAGACTGCCTTGGAATGCTATGGTGATTATTGAGATCAGGTTCACCAACATTACCGTCCCTATTTTCTGTCCCCGCGTTGCCCTTTTCCTGGCTTTGCACCGTCGTTGATGATTCACTGTTGAAGTTGCCTTCAACCAATACCAGCCTTCTGGTGGTGGCACCAGTCAAATCCACCATAACAAGAAGCACAAGCACCAACAAGAAGGATATTAGCTTCATGATTTTGAGTGAGAGTGAGTGCGTGAACCTGATCCTGATCCTTACATAAGGGACGCAGAAGCCTGGCTAGCTACTTATAGAAAGGAGCAGAGTGGGCGTAAAGGTTATTAAAATCTGATTGTGGACTTTCCATTAATGTGAATAATAGCATAACTGAGTTGGTGTTGCCAGTGTGTGCACTGTTAATGATATTTTTCAGCGACAAAAACATAATGCTGCACTTTGTTTCATCTCCGAATGAGAAAGAACCACCTTATCATGATGGAGGGCCAACCAAATTCACTTTACTGATGTGCTTATAGCAAGAGATATATTCTCAATCCTTTCAACAAATATGATAGAGACGAAAACAATAATATAAGCTCACATTAGCGGCCATTAATTAGGCAGCCATGACGATATTAATCCAGTTCTTGATCTCGGCATGTTATGTTTAGTTTTGTCCTGGTTAGCATAATTAATATCAGATCCATCATCAGTGAATCTGTAATTTATGTGATATATAGGTGAGTGTCAATTCATATATAAGAAAGTTACATAAGATTTCATATAAAGTTGAGTGTCAAATCTCATAAATCTGCCATGACAGCATCCACGTTTATTGCAGAAGCTAAAAATCTCAAAACGCTGCACGTTGTCTACCAAACTTGTGTTGGTATTTTATCTTATTATAAAGCTGAATCTAAGACATAACAGCTGTACGTTTAAGAAATCTGACATCTGTACCACCTATAATGACAGCTCACTTCCAAATTCATGTTGCTTTCTCCCACGGTTCGTGGCTTGAGTCTAGATTCTTCTAAACGTGTTTCTTCTCGTACTTTCCATGATTATAAAAAATTAAGGTTCTGTTTACTGATGCTCTTGACTGAGAATTCTCTGTTTCTTGTTGTCGAAACTGAAAACAGAGCTAAGTCTAATGAAAATTTTACAAGATGACTTTAAAGTTCCATTGAAGTGCTCCTTCTCATCATAATTCCTGCAAATAAACCAAGACTACGATGAAACAAAACGCTGGACACGACACCTATTCCTTTCGTCGATTACCAAGAAAAAACAGAATAAATGGAATAATTCATAAGCAAATACACTTTTTCTTCAAGTTCTTTCGATTAACTACTCTTGTTGGCCAACTCTGAATTTGTTGAAGAAAACTCCAACAATATGGTACTCATGAATTGAATATTAGGACAACAAAAGAATCCCGCCGGATAATCGCCAAGCAGTCAATCTTTTAGGTGAGACATGTGCGTTTCCCTATGTGTTCTTTCTGGAATAAAATAATAAAAAAGCTATGAACTGGGTAGTCGGTGCCTATTATCTTCTGTTTCTTAGCAAGCACTGTTGTGTAATAAGAAACTTGTAGGAAGCCTGCACCAAATAGAAAACAAGGAAATGGTAGAAAGATGCTTCCACGCATGTGACTCATTATTTCTTGTGCCTTGCGTACCACTTTATTAATGTGCAAGCACAGAGATTTACCACTCGCACACGATAGATCTCTCCTGGTCCAATATTCTACCTGTTGTTTCCTGCTCTTCCTTTCTGGAAGTCCCTTGTTCAGACACGAACATGAAGCAACAAAGTACATGTTCATTCTTTTCTAGCACTCTAGTAACGTTGCTACTTCTCTTGTCGCACACTTCAACATCAGCCATAGCTGGGGAAGTTGGTAAGCTAAAGGACATCATATGATTAATCGTTGAAATTTCTGCTACTGCTCATCCGGTTTTAAAGAAACTCCGAAAATCTATTGTATGATGTGTAAACATTTATATGATGCAGAGGATGAGAAGGAGTTTGATTACATTGAAGGGAGCGAGAAGGGACCGAGACACTGGGGAAAGCTTAACAAAGAATGGGCGGCATGTGAAGCTGGAAATCTGCAGTCTCCCATTGACATGTCGAGCCAAAGAGTGAAGGTTATCAAGAAACCAGCTAAACTAAACAGGAATTACAAGCCCAGTAATGCAACTGTCAAGAATCGAGGGCATGACATTTCGGTAAGGAAGTCAAAAGTCCTTTGTTACTTTGCTTTTTTGCGTTCAACTGTGGCTATCTGTTAACAAATCTTTAGTTTAGGTTAGAACGTACAGAAATTCCTAAAAAGTGGAGGGCTTCAGAAATCAAAACCATCTCATCATCTAAATTATTTTCTAGTCGACCTAGTTAACAGAACTTAAAATTTTGAGGGAGAAGACATCTTTTATCCTACATAATACATACAATTTGGAAAACCGCGTTCTCAACACTGCAAACATGGAAATGGAAATTGTTAATTCTAAGCTTAAAACGTGTAATTATTCTGTTCTTTTAATACTTTATTAGTTGAAATTGTGTTATAGAATATCTGAAGTGTTGCCAATCTTGTAAGTCCAATTCTGACTCTTTAATATCGGTTGCAGCTTCAATGGGAAGGACACAATGCAGGGTCAATAACAATTAATGGAACCGAGTACTTTCTCCAACAATGCCACTGGCACTCACCTTCAGAGCATACCATCTATGGCAGAAGGTCTGTATCTCGGTCTCTCTGTTCGTATTCAAAAACTTAAACAACAACCTACCTAATCAAATTGTTTCCTTACATAAGGTATGACATGGAACTCCACATGGTGCACGAAAGCCCTGACCCCAACGTGAAGAACAAGATTGCTGTTGTAGGAGTCATGTACAAGATTGGTCACCGGCCCGATGCATTTCTTTCCAAGGTACAAATTCCTTGAATCTTTGATATCGCTTGCTAATGGCATTATCGACTGGTATCTGCTCCTTTGACTCTTAATTGAAGTACTTCCCAAAATGGCTTCTAAATTAGTGAATGGTATTCATCTTCTCAGCTGTTGGGTGATATAAAGTCCATGGCTAACCAAAAGTTGAAGATACCAAAGGGAATAGTTGATCCCAAGGAGATAAAGGTTGGTGGGAAGAAATACTATAGATACATGGGTTCTCTCACTGTTCCTCCCTGCACTGAAGGTGTTATTTGGACCATAAGCAGAAAGGTAAAGCTCACACTCCCTCCTCAAGACGCCTAATCTTTTCATTCTTACCTTCAAAGTTCTTGTGCATAACAAGAAATTTGCTTACCTTGAATTCTTTCAAATGCAAGCAGATACGGACCGTCTCAAAACAAGAAGTTACAGCACTCCGGGAGGCTGTTCATGATGTTAGTATACACACTTCAATTTGTATAAAATCATGAATCATTTTACTAATGTTCATGTCACTTGGAACACAAGTAACCTTTCTAGTTAATATGCAGCATGCAGAAAGAAATGCCAGACCGGTTCAACCACTCAATGGGCGAGAAGTCGAACTCTACATCTCCAACCAAGACTAGCCCTCCAGCTAGATAAGATCTTCTAAATGTCATCATACACATCGTATCAAGTCTTGTGAATTCGCATCAACTCCTTGTCATTTTTGTTAGTCTTTATATTTGGAATCCATAAGTTTTGAAGGAGTTGTAAGATTTTTCTAGGATTGAGGAGTGCCTTGACTACTGGAAATTGGAAGAAGAACATGTAGAACAGGCAATTATTTCAAAGGAAGGAGATCCTTTAGAATTTCAACCATATATATAATCATAGATCCATTAGTTTGATTCGGGCATGGACAACGCAAAACAGCAAGAATAATTGAAATATAAACCATTTATAACCTTTTCATGATCCAAGGCGAAAACATATGTTCCATTTTGCACATCTGAAACCCACAATAAAGGGTCACGACAACTAGTAAAACTCAAAAACAACATAACCATGGGGAAGATAGGAGGCTATCAGAAACGCATTGTAATAAATTTCAAGTGAATAGTGGGTATATCGTAATTACAAGATTCAGTAACATTGAGTTCCTTATATTTGATAGAGAAGGATTACCAAGTTGGATCCTTAAAGAGTGAAATTTTTTTCATATTGGACAAAACTCCTGCAGACTGGAGAGTAGTTATCCTGGCATTAGTTATAAAACTGGTTGACGATGCAACCCATCAATTAGGGTGAGTATCTCTTAGCATTGGAATAGAGGTTTGGCGATTCCTTGTTTGATGATCTCAGTGGTGAATTGAAGGAGTTGATGTGGAAACTTGAACTTACAATTTATTCAATAATAAGCCTTGTACATGCAATTACATCAACAAGAAAAACGTGAAAAAAAACCACACGTTTCCATGACTAACAGACTCCTATTTTAGCTCCAACAGTGTCCCATTTATTCATGAAGTGATCACATTCCTAAAACTAGAACAACACATAATACCATAAAAACAACTTGACAGTTGACAGTAAAATATCTGACACTCCTTCCCTTAAACTAATGTTTTCAAACATTAGGCTTATCGGGTACAATTGAATTTGACTTTCCCAAACGACAGACACCAAACAATTTCCTGAGCTTGACAAATGACACCATTTTGAGGGATTTGGTGACTTCACTTCTGTAGTATATATCAGATCCATTACTCCTCTAGTAAGATCTCTTAGAAAATGAAACTTCACATTGATGTGCTTGCTTCTCCCATGCACTGGATTTTTGGACAACTTTATAGCTGAATTGTTGTCAAGGTAAATTGTTGTTGCTTCTTGTTGTTTAAGATGAAACTCAACTGGAATATTCCTTAGCCAAATCGCTTGAAAAGCACATGAAGTGGCAACTACAAATTCAACTTTAGTTGTTGATAAGGTGACAATTGGTTGCCTCTTTGATAACTATGGGACCACACCTGCACTTAACATAAAAACCATCGGAGTAGAAAGGGGCTTGTAGTCTAAGAAACCAGCTTCAGTCAACAAGTCCAGGGTGTATTTTCGTTGGGAGAGATTGATTCCAAGAGATGATCTGGCTAGCTCCAAGCTGAGGAAGTACTTGGCGGCGTCAAGGTCTTTGATCTGAAAGGTGAGATCTAAAAATGTTTGGTAGTTTTGACGAGATTCAAGTCCTTACACGCTAATAGGACATTATCAACATAAATCAAAAGTATGATTAAAATTTGATTTTCTTTTTTTGTGAACATAGAATAATCTGAGACGGACTGCTGAAAGCCATGTGAAAGCAAAGCAGAGGTGAGTTTTTCATGCCATTGTCGACTAGCTTGTTTAAGTCCATATATACTTTTTTTAAACTTACAGGCCAATGTGGAGTCAGGTAAAGGAAGGCCTGGGGGAGGCTTCATATAGACTTCTTCGTGCAAATCTACATGAAGGAAGGCATTGTTAATGTCAAGTTGGTGAAGGTGCCAATCCTGGCATGCAGTGAGAGCAAGGAGTAGGCGAATAGTAGTATGCTTGACCACCGAGGAAAAGATCTCGTTGTAGTCTACACCAGCCTGCTAAGTGAAGCCCTTTGCCACAAGTCGACTTTTGCATCGATGGATTGAGCCATCCGGATTGAACTTGTACCGATGGATCCATTTGCAATCAACTGCGGACTTTTCAGGAGGTATGTGGGTGAGTTCCCAAGTGCCATTTTGAATTAAGGCCTTTAATTTTGCATGCATTGCTTCTTGCCATTCAATTGATTGCATAGCTTCATGATAGTTAGTTGGCTCTTTCAGGGCTGTAAGAGCTAGAGAAAAATGTCTTTGTGCTGAGGATAGGTTGTTGTAGGAAATGACTGTGGAAATTGAGTGAGGAGAGGTATGAGGTATTGTAGGACAGACATAGTCATGTAAATAGGATGGTGCTTGAGTTTGTCTAGTGGAACATCAAGGAAGAGGTGTAGGTTCAGATGAAGAAGAGGGTTCAGAAACGGATGGAGCTGATGGGTCATCATAAATAGGAAAATCTTCAGTGGAGGATAGGATTGGGCTTGGAAGGGTAGGATTGTGAACTTCTTGAAAGGGAAAAGAAGTTTCATAGAAAATGACATCCCTTGACAAGAAGAATTGGTTGGTGTTTAGATCAAAAAGTTTGTAGCCTTTTGTCCTTGGAGAAAATCCCAGAAAAATAGCTTTTCTTGCCATGGTATCCAATTTCCCTCTACTGACTTCCTTAGTGGAAGCAAAGCAGAGACAACCGAATATCCTCAAATGTGTGAGATTTGGATTGCTACTGAATAGAATTGAATAGGGAGATTTGTTTGACAGGAGAGAGGTAGGAATTCAATTAATAAGGAAAACTGCATGTAGAACACATTCTGACCAGAATTTGGTTGGAAGGTTGGCCTGAAATTTGAGAGCTCTTGCTACATTGAGAATATGTTGGTGCTTTCGTTCAACCCTTCCATTCTGTTGAGGTGTCTCAATGCAGGTGGTTTTATGCAAAACACCATTCTTGGCAAAAAAATCAGTCATTGAAAATTCAATTCTTTGGTCACTTCTTATACATTTTATCTGTTTTGCGAACTGTCGTTCCACATAAGCAAAGAAATTCTTGATTGATTCTCTAGTTTCTGACTTGTGTTTCATCAAATATACCCAAGTTATACGGCTGTGATCATCAACAATGGTGAGGAAAAATCGATGGCCATAAATGGAAGGTGTGTGGTAAGGTCCCCATATGTCAACATGTATAATATCAAAGCAAGAGGAAGCAATAGAAGAGTTTAAAGTAAAAGGTAACCTTTTTTGCTTTGAAAAATGAAAAGTTTGATATTCAATAACATTATGAAAAACAACAGAATTGTCTATGCTAGATAACAATTTGAGTCTTGCATTTGAAAGATGTCCTAGGCATTTGTGCCAAAGATTGTGTGAATGACGTGTGACAGAATGTGCTTGTGGCATAGGGGTGAGATAATAAAGTCCATTAGATAGCTTAGCAAAACCAATCATCTTCAAGGTGTTGAGTTCCTGAATAACACATGAATGTTGGGTAAAAGTCAGTTGGCAATGTGAAAAAGAAGTAAGTTAACTATTGGAAATTAGGTTGAAAGAAAAGTAAGGAACATAGAGAACATTGGTTAGAATAAGAGAAGAAATATGAACTGTGTGTGACAGGTACATGTTGACCATTGGGGAGTTTAACAGTTAGATTTTGGGCTGTGGTATAGTCATTGAATAAATGTAGGCTGCAGATAATATGATCAGTGGCCTCAGAATCCAAAATCCAAGTAGAGGTCCATAAGGGAGATTCAGTAGATAGAGATGTACCTTTGTGATCTTTGGTAAGTGTGTTGAACTGAGGTATATTAACTGAATTGTGTGAGACATCTTTGTCTTTGTTCAGTAAATCCTTCAACTGACAATATTCTTCTAGTGTTAGGTTGAAATGGGATGAAGATGCTTCTCTGTGCGTATCTGAAGTGGCATTTCTGGCAGCTGTGGTATGTTCAAGGTGAGTTTCTGTATTATTGACAGATTTAGGTTTGGATTTGTAGCTCTCTCTTGGCTGATAGTTATTCGGTTTTCCATTTCCTGACATGAAGTTGGGTGGAAACTCGTGCTTTTTGTAACATTTGTCCTCTGTGTGTCCCTTATAACCACAGAAGATGCACAGGTCTTTTGCTAGACTGAAAAGTCTTTCGGGTGTCTGTTTTGGCAAGAAATGATTGAGATTCATAATTGGGTAGTTGTGATGTTGTGGAAAGAAGCTGTCGCTCATGTTGAGCTACCATGGAAAAAACCTTTTGATATCTGGTAATGGTTCAATTAGCATAATTTGTGAACTAACAGTGGAGTAGGATTCATTTAAACATTTCAAGAAATGTATAACACAATCACTGTCTTCATAGGACTTGATAATGTTCAGCATATCACAATGGCATTGGGGGTGACATTTGCATTTAGGCAATGATCTTAAATTATGAAATTCATCCCATAACATTTTTAAATGAGTGTAATAATCAGAAACAGATAGACTTCCCTGTCTGAAACCATATATGTCTTCTTGCAGGTCTGAAATGCGAAAGGAATCCGCCTTTGAGAATCTATCATGTAAGTCTTTCCACACATCAGCTGCTGAATCCAACCAAATGACACTATGAGCAATAGACTTATTTACTGAGCGCATCAGCCAAGATAGAACCATGGTATTGCATCTTTCCCAATATGTATAAGTTGAATCTTCTCTATCTGGCATAACAATACTGCCATCTATGAACTTTAATTTGTTTTTTGACAATAGGACCATTCTCATCGACCTAGACCATGAATGATAGTTCGGTCCGGTCAAAAGAGATGACACCAAAATAAGAGAAGGATTCTTATTAGGGTGAATATAATATGGTGAAGCTGGGTGATCCTCGGGTCTTTACATCTGTGTTTGGTTGCCAGCTACATTGGCATAAGATGGCCCAGACATGACTATACAGAGTCTATGTCAGGGAAATGGTGTTGTCGACTGAAAAGAGAAAGAAAGAAAAAATATGCTCTGATACCATGATAAAGTTACACTGTAAATGAAGAAAACATTTCATTCAGCAACTTTATTGATGATGCGGTGTTTACATTTATAGGCATAGAAGTATCCAGAGTTGGTCCGAAGAAAGAGACATATATATTTTGTATGGGCTTGGGTGTTAGTGTACCCATGACCCACTAGGCCCAAATTCTAGAGTATTCTATCCTTGTTATTGCTGAAGTGTTTGAGAGAAAATATCCAGCTCCATTCCAGAGAGTTCTGCGCGTCTCTTTCTGCTTCTTTTCTGTGCGTTGCTTTATCTCATCTATTAAAGCGGCTCAGATTTGTATTACACGAGTTGTCTTGGAGTAAAGTACCAGGCCATTGTCAGCAAGCAGCGAAAGATCTCTAAAGAGTTGTTTAGACTTTAGAGTCAGTAATTCCTGATCTTCTGGTATCTAAATCCATAAGCTGCAGAATCATTTTCTTGTATCTTTTTCTCTTCTGTCAGACAACAAAACAAAGGTGAGTTGATTCCGAGCATCTGGGTAGGAAAGCATCTGCCTTTGGATGCTCTGAAGTATGGACTATGAACAGTGTAAGCTTACATAAATCAGTAAAATCGATGCGGTAACTAGAGACCCAATTTTATTAGACAAGTCCTTTCATGCAAAATAAATAACAACCGTAAAATTGAGGCGGTGCCTGTGGCTCGCCTTCCCACTCCATGCCCTCTCTCCTTACTTTTTTCATCGTCGGGCTTCCGAATGGATACTCTGCAATCTTCAACTCCACCGGCAATTTTGTGGCTTTGACTGGCCCCTCATTTTTGGGACTGCTTGTTGATACTTATGGTCCTGGCGGAATCGATCTATCTTCGACCCACAATTCACATGGCCGACTTCTCCGGTTCATTGCATCCTACACTATGTTCAACAGCTATACACAACTTCCGTCTGGCAAGCTCAAACAACTCCAGGTCGGCGACCTCGCAGGAAATAGTACATAGGATGGCATCCCCCAGCCCCCGGGTGGGTGCAACTCAACACGGACGAGATGAGCAAAACCGACCCCCTCTTGGCCTCTGCTGGTGGACTCATCCGCGATCATACTGGTGCCTGGCTTGGAGGCTTTGTTCATAATCTCGGTTGGTGCTCTTCTTTCATTGCTAAACTCTGGGGGGTCTTTTCCTTACTGCATCTGGCCTGGGACATGGGTTACTGCAGAGTGGTCTTGGAAACCGACTCCCAGGTAGCGCTGAACGCGTTCTCGGACCCCACTTCCTGCACCCGATCGTTCGATCCCCTCTTCTTTGGTATCAACAAACTGCCTAATCGCAACTGGATAGTCCTTCCTCGTCACACCTACAAGGAAGGCAATCGAAGTGCTGATTGGCTAGCGAATTTTGTTGCTCAATATAACCTAGGGCTCACTACTTTTATAACCGCGCCCCCCAGGTGCCTATCGATCCTTCTTGAGGATATCGCTGGGATTAGTTTCCCAAGACTCATAATGTAGTTTTCTTTTTTCCCTTTTATGCAAAAATTAAAAAAAAAATTGATGCTGTGCCATGACGGAGAACGGCACTCCTCCCAGCTCCCAGCATCATTATTTAAGAATCAGACGTTCTGTGCTTTTGAGAAGCCATAGGAAAACAAATTTTTTAGTGAAGAAACGAGAAAAACAAGGATTTTGAGAGGCTTTTTCTTGCTCTCTCTTTCTCTAGGTTGATTTCGTTAAATCTTTTCTCTCTTGCCTCCCTGAGATGACGTTCTTGGTTACGTAGATTTACTTGATAAGAAAAGTGACATGCACGCCTTACTAAATGCTGTCTTCTGTTAGGTATTCAATTCCCAGCTGCTTTCATTTTTAAGACCACCACTACCACTCATGAAAGAAATCCAATTAAAAAAAACAGGAAAATGCATCTTCATTGAATATACCATAATTCGTGTACATATCGATTTCATTTGAACAAAGAATAGAGATGATACTGAAGAGAATCGAGATGGCGAGGGCAAAATGACATCTCACTAGCATTCAGGTACCAATTGCTTTCATCAAAGCTTTAAGACTCGTGTTATTTGCAAAGCCAGATTCAAATCTTGTGACAGACCAAGCATTGCGTTACTGAAACTTTTGACCGCGGATTATCAGCTAAACCACCTCCCTTGCACTGGCACCATATGTATGTGTGAGAGCACCCATTAAGATTCTTGAAGCACTAGAATCAACTCATTAGCACCCTTAGCCAACAAACCACCTCTCCTGCAGGAAAATGAGCATAACTATATTACTAAATTATGAACTCAAACGGTTCAGGCTTTTATGTGCCCTTTTTGGTTAAAGCTAATAATCTTTTATATTGAGTTTTGACTTTCTTCTTTCTGCTGACCTTATTTCTGGTAGTATTAACCATAGGCTTAATGGGCAGGAAAAAGAAGAAAGACAGGAAGCTTGCCTGATAAGGGATGGCAGAATCTCCTGAATTTTTTGCAGCTGCATAAAGCACTGTTTGCAGCATTCTAATCTGCATAACCAAATTGCACTCAGATCTAAGTTCTCTGTGCAAAATAACTACAATTAATCGATGCATCTATCAAAGCCACCTTTTTTCTGCATGAAGATCAACCCCAACTGCTGGAGGTGCTGTAACAGCTGACCGTATTACTGGGCCAAACACTGCAACAAGCTTCAATAGCATCTCCAGCGAGACCTTTGCATTTCTACAAGGTTACAATAAAAGTTGCATAATTGTGAGAACTTCAGCTTCTGTCATTTGAAATGCAGGTTGATACATTGACTTTTCTTTTTTCTCTAGATAGAGCATAAGGTCAGATTGAGAATTAAATGAACATCTTTATGAGTTGTTCTTTCAACAGCCAAACCCTTCTTGTTCTGTCCTTGTGATTTTGTTAGAGAAAAGCATAAAGGTCCTCTAACTGCTACCAAGTCGAGCAGTCAACCCCATCGACGGGGTTGGGAATGCTTACTACTGCACATTTGGAAGTAAACTACACATTTCCGTAAGGCCCGTAGAATATTAATTAGAACTGCTGGTTATAGAGTCATGCGGCTGAAATTAGGTTAGATTGGCAATAATTCCAAGTTAGCAATACTAGAGTTCAAATTCAATAACAATTACCTCTCCAACTTGCTTTCTAGTAAGCCTACAAGCACAGGAAGCAAGCAAGAAAATAAATACAAGCTGACTATCTCCATTTTCTCCATGAGAACACTGATAACATCTGCTTGCACCTGAAAATGGTTGGATTATCATCAGAAAAATCAGATACACAAGATACCCAGAACATGCTTTTGGTAGTTCTCAAGAAAACCTAAAACAGAAGATAAGATCTTATAAATACCCACAGAATGATCTGGCAATTTCCTCATGGCATTAATAGCACCTTCCATGTCATTTCGTTCCCAAAAATGTCTGACAACCTGCAGAATTACAAAAGAGCTACTTAGACTAACCAAATAGAAGACATGAGAAGAATCTATAACAAAACCTATAGAAAAAAACAGTGATAGTACTGAAACATGCACAAACTTGTCCCCAACTGGTCACAGATATAGAAGTCTCTGATATTAACATCCTTCATTGTACAGCAACTTTTTACTAAGTCAAGACTGAACTGCTCACTTTAAATTGAAAAAGACGACACTAAGGATAGAGATGATATGTCATGCCATCATCTAGAGGCATTGTGGTGCATAATTAGCTGTAATTTTACCTGTAATTTTGTCAACCGGGATTTCAGGGCACTCAAGAATATGTCATGAGTTTGCATCAGATCTTCACTAATATTCCTACCACTGGCAGAGGTTGGCTCATGCCCAGAAATCTGAGGATCTTCTTTCTGTCATCCGAAAAAGGAAGCTCACTTTTCTTGATATTAGCTATAACTAACAACTCAGCAACAATAACAAATATAACAGGAAAGGGTATTCTCAGACCAAGCTATACTCGCACCCTTAAGGAGAGTAAGTAGTAGGTTCAGAGACCATAAATGCAACCAATAAAATAGTCACTAAGAAGATAAAAAACAACGTAAGCAAACCCAGTGGAGTTCAGCTAGAATGAGTGTCTTACACTATTACTCGAAAGGGTTACTCTTCGATTTCACATTTCACTGTTCTTATAGTCTATTAAGTACAAAACAAACTGTATTCAACAGATGTTCAAATGAATTATAAACATTTCCATCAAGACCATAAAAATTTTCACCGAGTAACTATCATACCAGTATGGGGTGCCAACTAGCCGTTTCACAGGTAACATGATGAGTCACAGCAGCTGGGGCAGTTGACGTTCTATCTCTTTCCGGTAAGATGTGAGGGATCATGCTAGATGAGGAGGAATGTTTCCAGTTAGTTTCATGCACAAAACCAGAAGTGGGAACAACAGGCATGACGTCCGTCTTTGGTATAATATGTGAAGTCTTATTGGGTACCGAGCTGGCATTACTATTAGTTGCAGGTATGGTAAAAGGGGCTGTGTTACATGTTCTATCATTTTCTGGTATAACTTGAGGTGCCTTATCAGATGTCATGCTGGCTTTTCCATCAGTTTGGAAACTGCTTTGAGGGTTCACATCAGTGGCAACTATAGGTGTCCTGCTTGTGTCAACTACGGCTTGAGAAGACCATTGTGTTGCTTGATGCTCATTGGTAAGTTTCTCCCGTCTTTCAAACTTCTCAACCAGAGTTCGAATCCTGCCTGCCACAACTGCAACTGCAAGAATGAAGATTTTTAAATTGACAATTTTTACAGGCAGCGAAATATTCCAAAATCATGCCCAGCAATCCAACATACCTCCACTGACAATTTTTACAGAGCCAATCCCTTTACTGTCATCCACAGATTTATCACCTGAAAAACAAAAAAACTTTTCATTACTAGATACCGCCGAAGTAGACATATGGGAAATGAAAAGTAATCACAAATGAAAAAATTTCAAACATGTATGCTAGGTGGTTGTAGCTTAAGCAAAAGATGGAACAAAAATGAGATTTTGGTGGGACAAAGAACAAGAGGCATCAAACTGTAGATATTTAGAAGAAATTCATGCCACCACATCTGGTAAGTCACAATTAACAGACTACATAGAATAAGCATTGTTTGTGTTATTGTATGAAGAACGAAAACAAGAGATGGTACACATGAAACAAATAGATGTGAATGTTAATACAGTGGCATAAGTGATACAAACAAAGATTATATAACAAATTCAAGAAATTGGATCACTCAGCAAGTTTGATTTTCAAAAAGTATACTTGCAAGACAGCTTTGGCTTGTGTTTTTGTTAATTTAATCAAAGATAATGGAACATATAATCGATTCGGATATCTGAAGCAAAATTACTCTGGAAGAACTGTCAATATCATGATCAAGGGCTAAAATCCAGGGAAAGCATGTGAGAAAGGAGATGATGTGAAAGAAAGGATTGATAGCATGATGTTGTCAGGTGCTGAACTTGAATAGTTAAGCATTAAAATGCCATAAAAAACTTACAGTTTTCTTGCATAGACATAACATCTGGTGAAAAGTTTTTTTCAATCTTTTCAGCTACATTCTTGATATTGGAACTCATTTCCTCACTGTATTTTTTAGCTCCACCTTTTGGTACAATAGGGTTTTGCAAGTGTTCATCAATAGTACAGTCCTCCATGTGTGCCATATTGCTAAACATTCCAGACTCTGACAGTTTCTCAACGTCATTTTTGCTATTTGATGGCCTCCGAACATGTGCTGGTCTGAACAACATGCCTGGTTTTGTCCTTGAAAAAGTGATATTTTCCCTTCCAGAGTTTGGAAGGTCCTCCTCAAGAGGAGATTCCCGAGGGACAACAGCTGGTGCAGTAAATGACTTGTTAAGTGCTTGCCTGCTTGCCTTAGCGTTCAATCCCACCACAGGGCTCTGCCTCTGTGTTGGTGGAGTAGACCGTTCCTTCAGATCCAATGCGGGAACCACTGGTGAAGAACTCAAAGATGCAACTCTCTGTGAGGTGACAGGGTTTCCGCCAATAGCTTTACATAGAAAACAGATTTGTTTGGTAGATAGATCTAGATAAAAGAATGGAGTGCAGACATGCATCATACAAATCCCTACAGGCTATAATATATTTTCCAATTTGAGTGTACTTATCTAAACAAACAGTACCAATAAAAGATGGTGATGTTTCACACATTTCAGAATCCAGTAAATCTAAAAGTAAAAATCAAAATTTAAACAGTACTAGGTATTCAGAATCCATCTAAAGATGAGAACTCATATAAATTTAACACAAGCACTCTACTTTTCTATGTTTAACATTTTCAAAACTTAGTCAGATTACAAAAGGTTATGAAGCGATCAAGTTTCTGAATGAGGAAAAGTCAATGATAAATCCAATCACAGTGAGGTTTTAAGAATGAATTGGTGATAGGAAGCAACAGGTTTCTTAATGGAGAAGTCGTAAAAAAACACACTGCCAACTTACAGTCCACACATATGTTCTTGATCTCAAGTATCTTGCATTCAGGAGACCTAGAATGTAAAGCTTCAGTGGTTTGCGCAAAATTGTCTATTTTGTCGGGAGATTGAATTCTGGAAGAGCTAAAATTCTGCTCTCTGCAGTCAATTTCTTCAGATATGAAACCAGCTCCATATGGTTGAATAAGCTGAAATGCAACTTCCAATTTCAAGTGGGTTAATTAAAGCAAACATAAAATTCTGATCATTAATTGTTTGGCTCAAAATTTAGAGACCAAAAGGAAAAGAAAATAGGGACCTCTATATTGGCCACCCAAACCCCTACAGAGTTTCGATAGTATGAGCAACCCAAAAGTTTTCCTTCATGAATGCAAAGATCACAAAGTGTCGACCACCCCATATCAGCAGCATCATGGCAAATTACAGGCTCCCAAGAATAAACCTGCATTTTGAACAAAATTTATCACACTTATATACTGTGTAAAATACATTAGTAAATTTTGTCAGAGAAGAATCAAAACCTTCAGGCTATCATCTAATCCACAAAACAGCGTCCTCCCATCAGGATGAAAGGTAATTGAGCGTACACCAGCAGCCTGAACAGATGAAAAAATGTTGTTTTAGAAAAATGGATAGCAAAAGTTTAACAGTGGCAAATAGACAAGAAAAGGCAAGGTTAAATTAGAAATTAAGCACTTTGATATAAAAATTTCAAGTTTCTGCTAGACAAAGCAAAAGCTTAGATACCTCTGCTCTGGTAGATCCAATCAATTCAAAGGTTTCCAAATCCCAAAACTTCACTGTTTTGTCTGCAGAACCTGGAAAGTAACCACCTCATTAGAAGTTAGAAAACAATTGAATGGTAACAGAAACAAACCAAACAAGGAAGAGAGAAAGACAAAGAGACATAAAAAGACAATGGGAAGCAGAATGCTTGACAGTGCCAAAGGGGGTGAGGATGAAAATTTGAAGTTAAAATCCTTAGGATACCAACGAAAATTATGAGGATCATTCTCATTTCTTGTTTTCATTCCTATTTGCCCACACCCAGTCGTATGTAAATGTGAAACTGAGAAGAAGAAAAAAATCCTTGATTCCTTAGTTTTCCCTTCAATAAAGCCAACTAGTGAAGAAAAGGTAAATGTTGCATAGCTTTTAATTCCCATTAGTGAATATTATCATGGAATACTCAATAATAAAAGAAAACTTGTATCAAAATTTTAATGACTCATAAGTGCAAAGACATGGATGTCCAACTCACCAGTGGCCAGGAGAAACTCCAAGGGGTGGAAATCTATGGATCTAATATGCCCTTCATGGAATTTAAAATCATGTAAAAGCTTTCCAGCCGTAAGATCCCACACCTATATGACAAATTTGGATAAAAATCATTGGAGTAAGAATAAGGAAAGCTTGGTAAAAAGGTCATTGCCTACCTTTACAACATTATCGTATCCACCTGAGACCACCCAGCGTCCATCAGGAGTAAATTTAATGGTGCTAATTCCCTGTGTGTGCCCCTTGTATGTGTGAATGCATCCCTTCTTTCTAATATCCCAAATTCTCAAATTTGTGTCTGCTGAGCCCGATGCAAAAAATTCTCCAAATGGATGGAATTCAACAGCAGTAGAATTCGCTCTGTGTCCAGTAAGAGTGCGAACCACTAAACTTCAAGGACAATAACAGGTATATCAAAAATCTTTCAAGAAACAGTTCTGGCAATTACATAGGGCATTATACCATAATCAACCAAGAATATTGAAGAGATTTAGAAAGGCGGAACACATATGAAGATTGCATAATTTGGGCACTAACTAGGTGGCATGATTCAAAGCTATCAGATCTGGCAAGTGCCCCCCATCTCGACAAAATTATGATGCCACAATTGGCACAACAGAGCATAACATACTACCCAAAATTTGCTGTAATTTTCACTAAGAAATTTCAACTGATTTGTTAACATACTCTTAGCTTCTTCCAAGTCCCACATCTTAATAGCTCCTGTAGAAGCTCCGGCAAGTACCAATACTTCAGCTGCATCAAAGGCTACAGATTCAACTGGGCTTGCATGACCACACAAGCTCTGCAAATTCGAAGACACATACGAAATATTATTTCATGGAAATTATGCCTCATGGAAAATGGGTCCACTCAAACAAGTGCTCCAACGAAATCTCGAAGTGGGATAAAAGTTATGAACCATGTATTTCATGCTTTTGAATCTGTAAAGAGAAAAGTCTTAAACTGAATTATTGGGGACAACCAGTAAGTGGAAATGGTACAAGGACAAGTCACTTTGAAAAATGAGCCGTGATCATCATATTAACAGAGACATTGATAACCAAATCTGAAACAAGTAGTCCAACTAGAAGACACTCTAAAGATGAGCTACATAACTGAAAAGAAGATTACCATTAAGGAAGATGGTTTGCCAATTGCCCAAAGATTAACTTTGTGATCATCACCACCCGTGATAAACAGTCTACGGGCCTTCTTACCAATACTAAGGCAGTTGACATTGGTAGAATGCGCCACAAATTCCTCTAATTTTCATTCCAGTCAAAGGAACAGCATGCGTCCAGAAAAAACACGGAGATGGTTCCCTTTTCTTAAAATAGAAGCTCAATAAAGAAGAAAAACGAGCCCCAGGAAACCATTTTAGAAAAGAGCTAGAATTTTATCAGACAAACTAAACGCCAACATCACACACAATAGCAGAAAAGAAAAAAAGGATACGAAGCTTATAACCACGCTTGGCCATTCTTCAGAGAAACGAGAAAAACCACGATCGGCGACCTCTATCAACCGGGAGCGTTAAATCGAAACACATCCAAAAGTGGAAGGGCAAGAATTTCGGATTGAAGGGCAATAGTAAGAAGAATTTAATTCTTTCTTCTTCTTGATCAATGATCACAATGACTTGAGTGGTGACACAAAATGGCTTGACACATACAGAGAAAGTAAGAAACAATGGAATTCAGATTTGATTCGTCCACTTTTCTTTTTACCCCTTTAATCTTAATCCGCGCTTACAGTTTAGTTAGCGTAATGTTTAGTTATACTCAAACGTCATTGTCTGTTTGTTGTCCTGAACTTGAACATGTAATAATCATCTTTCTTTAAGCCCACAGGCATTTGACTACCCTTAAGTGACTTCTTACGATTACTGAAAGGGACTTGTGTATCAGTAGCATTAGTAATATTACCAGACAAATGCAGGAAGTTTGGTTAATGACAGCCACTTAAAGATTCCTTGAAATTGTTGGTTAGTGTGCAATATGGCATGGACATTTGCTTAGACAATTGGTTAAACCCAATTTTGTGGTATAAGTAACCAAACCATTTAATCCATTTAATAGATCTAAATGCCACCAACATTAAGCCTAACCCTATGTTGTGCCAATGGAACACTACTATTACCAGGTAATAGGTATTCTATTTATCAAGTAGTTCTTCTTGGTCAAACGTTACGTTAAACCTGTGCTTGTGCTTGTACTTGTCACGTCTGGTGAATATCCTTCCATAGTTACTAGGAGTCTGGATCATCTGTCTAATTTTATAGTGTCTTATTTTATTTTATGAATCTCAGTCATTTATTTTTTTTACGCGAGACTTGCATCAATAAATGGTTGAGATTCATGAGACAGAATAAAATACCATAATATTGAATAGAAGATCTTGTTCCCAACTACAAGAGCATTGCCCAAATACTCTTGACATACATTTGACATAACTTGTTCTACTGTATATATTAAATATATATTTTTGGTCTACTTCTTTCCTTGACTGATGGGCATTTTCCTAATGCAAAACAGAGAGTTTAATTTGTTTTCCTGATAGGGGGTCAAACCTATGAAGGAATGTTTTAGCATTACAGCATCTGTTAAAAGTGTGCAAAAACTCAACGAGGCGGCGACTGGAGAGAGGAGAGATTGGTCTGGTCTGTACCTTGAAATTGCATTGTCCTGTCCATTACGTAAGCACAACAATTTGGTCCGCCTGCCATTACCATATCCGTATCTCTTTCATTCACTCTACCGGCCTTTTGCATGTAATTTAATTTCTCCTTTAGTAATTTGAAATGAACATGGATGTCCCAATCAAAATTCAGTGCTAGGTTCAACGGTCATTGGCAAGAGTTGTTCAAAATCTCATCTCTCTTTTTTGATGCCTTAACCAATTTTTTTTTATATTAAAAAGGATGCCTTAACCAAATTATTTAAAGTAGTTTGGGTGGTTAAGAAGATTAAAGTTAAATCCTGGATTAGATTGAGTCTTCTTTTGTGAAGCCTTTGATATGAGCTTGGCTAGTCTGTCTTTAATTTATTCAAATTGGTATTAAAGATTTGGGGGCGAGATTCGATCCCACATGTAATTATGAAACAGAATTTGTATGATTTCTTAAAATTTGTAATGTATATTTATCTCATAGACTTTACATATACATCTAAATATGTACACGATAAAGAATGTCTTTAAAATTATTTTGTCACTAAACTACAAATAACTATTTGGTTATGGGGCATAAACCAACAATGTCCTACTTACACTAAGTCAATCGTTTAAATATCTTATATTTTATATCTATATGACGATCAAGTTAATGCTAAGATTGCGATTTAGTAAGAGAATTCTACAAGACTTTCTAAATTGAGCACTTGCTTAAGTCTTTCAACTTTCATCTAATTATCATTATAATTAAGAGAAATCACTTAATACATATTTGGAAATTTGATGAGATATTAACTCCCTTTATGTGCTTAATAGCTCTAATGTTCTACAGTATATTATTGTTTAAATAATGTAAGGAACTATACTAAGTTCATTAGTTTTTTATCCAAATAATCAATTCTACTAAATAAAAAATGTATTATAGTTTGATTGACAAGTAATGCTACATTAGAACCTTTCTAATACCAAAATAATATTATTCTAAGTAAAATATACCTTACTTAGGATTTACTTCTAAGTTTAATTTCCATTTAAACTTAAACTTAAATATCAAGCAATATTAGAATAATTGATATCCTTAAATTTCACAGGTATGAAATATCTCAAATACTAAACATCTTTAGTATATTATCTACATGCTTATATTAGAATAGGTTAAAAAATTTCTGATATATCTAATTCCAATAATTAATTTGTTACCTTTTTGCATTATTTTTAGACAATTATATTTTCGACAATTAAAATTATGAATTATTATTCTCTCTATAAGGAATATATCTCTATATACTCATACTAAAGAGGACAACTATGCTACTATTAATGTTCTTGTAGACATGATAAATTCACAATCATATCTTAAACAAACTCTTTGAATTCATCATGAAAGTGAATCTTTCAACATCTCGTAGCCTTTCAGCTATACGTCAAATGTATCAACAAAGACATCAGTTTTTATTAGATGTATTGCTATGAGATTTGAGTTTTTCAAATTTGATCTTACTCCCACCACTTATCTTGAGAATCATTCTCCTAAAAATATATGTTAATATTCAACAGGGTAGATAATATTATATCCAACCTTTTGGATACCTTATAACCTTATATTTTCTAATTAGTTATAAACTTAGTGGATAATATATGCATAAACTAATCATGACATCCCTAAATCATTAAATTTGAATCTTTTGGAGTTTTATCATTTCATATCTAATATGAAATCTTGTTAATTGATTTAGTTGGAACTTTCAAAGATAAGTTATAGTACTAGCCATAGCTATAAAAGAAATAAATATTGCATCATACAATATCTCATACTGTATATTCCTCCTTACACAATGCATACTCTGATGAAATTTAATTGTAGAGATAATCACTAGAGAATCTCATTCTTTATAGATAACTAAAAATTTCATATCTCATCATATAAATCTTATAGAAGTGATCAATATTTCATTTAATACATATAACTATATCACCTAAATTCATTAGTAATATAATGAAATATAAATATCATCCTCTTATGAATTGTTATTACATAGAACAAATCATATGTATAAGATTTAACAATTCAATACCATCATCATCCTTTCGCTAAAAGTTGATTTAGTTATTCTTCAACTTAGCAAGTTTCATACGGTTCATTATCAAAAGGATACATATATCCTTGTATGTAACTTTACGATTCTTATCATGTTGATTTTTTTTGATAAATCGATGTTGATTTATCAATATGGCATAAAATGATAGTCTTGAGTATCTAACTTTATATTCTTGCCACTTATGTTAAGCATAAGTCTTCTTTGATCCAATACACAAAAAATATATATGTATAAACTTGGATCAACTACTTTTACTCATCAATATATTTCTTATTATACCTTGAATGTTGTAATAATGTTAAATTCAAATTCAATATCAAATACTCATAAACATGAACTAAAAATATATATGATCTCTACCATATCACGTATAGGAAAAAAATTCATACAATCATTTTTGTTTTAATGAAAATTATTATTATACTATAGCAAATGAGTTTAATTATATTGCATGTTTATGCATTTTATAAGTTAAATTTAGTGGAATAATTTCATTAAAATACTATACCTTGTAGTTCTACTTCATGCAATCTCTTGCATCTTACCATTATGATGTTGACATATATCTTGCATATTGTCATCAAAGTTTATAAGACGTTAATCAATTCAAAATGTCATGACATTTTGTTATCCATATGATATTGACATATCTTTAGAACTTTGTCACCAAATCCTTACTAGGGATTACTAACAAAATTGCATTATGGATATAAATCTCCTTTTTTAAATATCTTTGAGAACTCTTCTTAAAACTAAACCATGTCCAAGAAATTAAGTTCATTAACTTAATATCAACTATATTAACCAAAGGTAATTTGTACATGGAGCAAAATATAAATGTAAGAAAGCAAGTAATTGATTAGTTACTCTCACTATTTTATCCAAAATAATAGCCTCATTACTATTCGAAAAAATCACTATAATCTCTTTAGTGAGCTAGTGTTGGATCCCGTTTTCGAGACCCAACTATTAAACACTTAACGCTCATACGCTACTCTTGAAGCGGAACGAAAATCGATAACCAAAGCGAATGCAACGAAACAAGTATAAAGCTAATAGAATCGAATACCAATGAAATCAAAGATTCAAATCGAACGTAATTGTGGAAACAAAAGTGAAGCGAAATAAGAAACTTATTTAGCTTTTGACAAACATGCGTAAAGGAAACGGATCGGATTCAAATGAAATCAAATATCAAATAAGTCGAATTGAATACAAATGGCAAACAAATAGACCAATTTGATAAGATCGAATACTATTGGGAATCAAAACATATAAATGAAGGGAAACCAAATAGCAATTTCAGGTGTCCGACATCCAAGAATAGTTTATCTTAACGAAGCGTTGCATTGGAATACCTTAGACTGGACCTATCCGAAACGGTATGATTTTTTTTCTTTTTTTTCTTGCTTCCTTAAGCAAGCTTTTCATCTATAATACTTGGACTTAGCCTTAAACTCATACTAATCGCAGGTTGCTTTAATTCTATTGTTCATCGAATTCGCATTCCTGATCATAACTATCTCATACTTATGTCAATAAACCCATAAATGCATACACAATTTCATAAAATCCATATACTATCCTACAAAAATCCGGCAGCATAACGGCTGCAATTTAACCTATCCAAAACCTACAAATAGTAAAACTCACTTCTATAAATTCCAGCCAATTTCACATACATCATAATTCACCGGACCCTCCGTCCGGGATCTCAGCATAACGCAATCCTATTTCTAATCTTTTCATACTCAAATGCATTCATCAATCATCACAAACCATATTTCATCAACAACACATTCATCTATATCCATATAAATATTTCTCAATTACATTTATTACTCAAAACACTTTATATACAACACCAATTTGCACAATCCAAATCCAATACATTTCCAAATCCATAATCAATTACATTTCCAATTCTAGAAATCATGTTCTTATACAGTATCATAATTCTCGTACATCCTGAAATAAATTACTTGTAATACATTTATGGCAATTTAAGCCATATCAAAGACTTATACAAAATCATTATCAAGCTCTACGTTATACAATACACATGCTATACAAAAACGAGCATAAAATCTTGACATGCTTTCTTCCGATCTCCTGCATACCTGGAGATGGGGGGTAAAGGGGGGTGAGCTAGAGAGCTCGTGGATAATATGTTTATTTAACAAATGATAAGCAAAAACATTTTCAAAACATATTTTCCATTGATCAACTATTATAGTGAGAAAAACATCGGAGGGTTTATTTCTAAAAAGCATTTTCAATTTCCAGCATCCTTCATAACCATTTTCAAACAGTTTCCAAAACTATCATAGAGGAAGATTCAAATTTCTCGTTTGTCAAATTTTCAAAACATTGTAACCATGAAATGCATCACACATATAAATGCAGCACATTTTATACAAAGCAAAACATATAACACATCAATCGGTTTGGGTTGGTCCAAAAACACATGACGGACTGCACATTTCCGTAAAGCGGTCCCGTGCAGCCGTGAAACACATATGGGGAGTCCGAAAACGGAGCTCCTATGCCGCTAGCGGACAGCCGAGCGAAGGCTTTTAAAAATTTGAGACCAGTGCACTGACTCCACATAAAGGACCTAACCAAACCCATATAACACGTATTCATGCTTGAAAACTCACATTGACCGAAGGCATATTTCGGAAATTCAATTTTTTTCATGTAATGTCAAACTCAACATAATGTCAATCATTCACAATATCACACAATCATTCACACTATCACACAAGTTCACATAATCATATCATCAATCAACTTAACACAATGAACTCCAATGAGTATCTCATCTTTATCAATTCACTCAAAAATCCATTTAATAAACAATTCAAGTCATTTTCGGACAATTCCGAAACATTGAAGATTTTCGTAAATCATTTGAAAACAATGAATTTAACACGTTACAAATCATTTTAAAAGCAATTGATTCAATCATTCATAAAACAATAGCTTACAAAACTACCATCTATAATTTGCTTAAAATTTGAAAAATAAACATATCACCCACCTCTAAAATCCATGCCTTAAGCTTGATCTCATTATCCATTATCCAAAGCTTCCTTGGTTCTTCCAATATAAAAGTTTCCTAAACC
>JANIHY010000005.1:65691515-65701826 GCA_027479065.1 Erythroxylum brevipes | reverse complement strand
CTCTGTCCATATTAAAAATTCAATATGATATTAGAGCCTCTATGATCAAATGGTCATGAGTTCAAGTCCTACCACTCACCTATTCTAATTAAATTAAGTATAAGATAAAGTAGGTCTGTACAAATTTCAAGCCTAAAGGGCTTTTATTTGAGGGGGTGTGTTAAAAAATATATAAAATCAATTGAGTTAGCCTCACACAACAACTTAAACTATTGTAGTGAAATGGTCGCTTAATAATACCTTATTGCTATTCTCGATCGTCGCACGGTTAAAAGACAACAAACTACCTGTATGGGAGGTTTTGGTGCAGTGGTCCGACGCTACTCAGGAGTTTTTGTATGACTTACAATAATGTTACCTAACGATAATCTTGTAGTCAAGATTGTTAAAGAGGGAGGTATTGATACAACTGAAAAAGATAGAAGACGATAGAAAGTAAAAACAAGTGGTAGAAATAATAAAGATGAAGAGATCGGTATCAGATTTACTAACGATACACAGATACGTTATCGTCCAATTCTTGTAAATACGAAATCGACAAGACAACTTCATCGTATAGGTACACGTGTAAATATAAGAGATAAGGAAGCTAATTACTATTATAACCATTGCATCGCAACAGTATAGTACAACACTACCCTCCTGATACCCCAAATCCAAGCTAAATCGATTAGCCTGACTGAGAATATGGGGAGTACCCCCAAATGGCAAATGTGAAGCTGATAACAGAATGAGCAGGGTCATTAAAGGCGTAATCGGTCAATGATGCGCAGGGTAAGAAGACAAAAACCGAGTCTCTCTCCTTTGTCTTTATCTCGTCACCTTCACCGCTTGCCGGACACGTGGAATTTTCTTATCTTCTAACCGGATAGCCGATATCAACCTCGTGTTTATGGTAACTCCACCCATTAAACAGCACAGACGGACTAAGCTCAAACACGGACAACCAATGGGAATGTGGGAACAATGAAGAAACAGTGTACCCCAGTATGGACAGAGATCAAATAATTCTTGGCACAGGAATTCAATGGTTGACGTCCCCTTCAAATGATAATTACTAAACAGAAGCTATTCAGTTCAGAATCTGTTCAACCCTTGACGAACACGATGCAGGCCCTCCTCGTGTCCGCCTTGTATTGTAAGAGTTGCATTTCAGGCACTTGTGTGCTAAAATGTGGAAATTCACTTCAGAAGTTTCACCACAGTCATTGCAAAGGATCCAAACCTAATCACAGAGACACAAGATTGTCAACTCCCATCTTGTTATGAAACATTGACAGGAATAGAACTTTGATATTTGGTCTTTCTGTTACTTACCATCTTATTCTGATAAATTTGGGGCATAGGTATTGAGGCAATCTGTTAAACCAGTCAAAATTCAGCAAGAAACGATCACAAAGATTTTGAAATATCTACATCAAGGTAATATAAATTTACCTCCTGATCAAGTTTTTTCCACACATGAGACATATCGCAATACGATTTCGAGCAAACAGGACATGCGTACCTGCAAGAGCATTCTTAGAGTAACTACCGAGTTGCCAATAGTTGAAAGGTAATAATTGGTTTCAAATTGACCCAACTAGTATCTTCTCTTGAAACTTACTGAAAATGCTGCTGCATCTGTTTGACACATTCCAAATGTATCGTATGTCCACACCGCAAGACTGTAATATCTTTTGTTGTATCAAATAAAAACTGTACAATCAAAAAGTGGGTTAAGCACCTGGATCATTTCATAAAACAGAATCAATATTAATCTCTTCTCTTTCGGTTCAAATTTACCTCAAAGCAAACAGGACAATTATGATGCATTGCTTTTTCAATACAGCTATGTGAATCCTTCAACAAAGTTGAATAGCAACACCCTACAGTGGAAATACACAGCTCAGCTAAACTATGCTCAAGTAGCAAGCCAGTTGATAATACACCCAACAAAATGGTATAAAACTTAAAATTACAGTGATCACGTACGCACTGACGAAGAAATTTCGAAAGAGTTGGGTGTATTAAGAAACTTACCACATCCATTACAGTGGAAGAAATTTTCCTCTCCCCCAGTTCTGCAATACAAAACACAAAAAATAAAAAAGTTAGGGAATAGTGTAGAAAGACAAAGATTGCAAAAAGAAAAGGCAAGTTCAAATGTAGACCTGCAGATACCACATTCATTGCAGTGATATTGCTGCTTTGAAACCTACAAAGTGTATTGATCAGTAAATAAGCGTGTAAAAGCAGGAATACGAAACCAAACGATTTCAAGCAAAGAGGCTCACATCATCATCAAAAAACTTGCACTTAGAGCAGAAGTATTTCCCCATGCAAACCCCACACCGGATGCATTGCTGTTGAACCTGGTCACATTTTGAGAAGGCATTAAAAAACCCCTTTGAAAATAACTTAAAGTTTAGTTTTCATAAATGGAGACTTACATCTTGCTCTGTGTGACACAATGAACAGATTACCTGAAAAACATTAGCAAAACAAAGACAACTGCGTTAGTTTCTTTTTCTTTATTTTTTTCCCTTGGTTATGATAAATCAACTAAGTAAAACCACTAACAGAATTAAGGAAAAGGCAGAGGAGGAAAAGGAAAGACAATGAAAACAGGGCTCCAAGAAAAGTGAAAGATAAGATGCTGTGGCAGATGTCCTAATCATTCAATCATTTTCAACATTTTTCTGATACAAATATCCAAACTAACATATCTTCTTCAAGCAAAAACAAAAATGAGATGATCACCACGAAAAGTAAGACAGTGCCCCCAGCAGTAATGAAAAGTATAGAGAGTAACAGAATGTAAAAAGTTAATATCTTCTTCTCATACTTGATTTTTTGCAGGCTAAGTTAAAAGCTTCATTCATTTATTTTAGGGATAAACAATCCCTTTATTTTAACAAGCTCGAATATTATCTCAAAAACATAATAGGAAGACTACTAAGAACCAACCCTCTTCAATTCGTGACGAGGAACGTCATGACGATCATTGGGATTAACTTCCATTGAGTTCTGCAAAAAAGGAAGAAACTGCTAAATGTTCAAGCTAAAACCTTTTTCTCATTCAGCAAAGGTCACAAACGTTGGAATGAAAATGAAAACGAACAAAGAAACGAAATTGATCTAGAAAAGCTAGGAGAAAAAGGGAACCTTGGATTCGTTATGGCAATGCCTGCAATCAAATATCTCATCACAACAGGGAGCTCTGATCTTGCATCTCCTTCTGTAGTGAGAGCACCTTTAAAAAATTCAAAAGAATCGAAGTAAGAAATAGAAGGAAACATCAATTACCAAAAAACGTTGAGAAGGGACAGATCTTGTGAGAGAAAGGCTAATGATATGAAGTTTAAATATTTAGTTCATACAAATTGAAGAAATTGAAGCATACCCATAATTCCCAAATCCCAGATCCTTGGAGGAGATGTTCCCATCAGCCATATATGACATCCCAGGCTCCAGCCTGCTATCCATTTCCCCCTTTAGCTGAAACACACGAAACCCACCTCAACTCAACTTTTGTTCCTATACGAAGTAGTCCAGTACAGAATTTAGCTCAAAATATATTGAACAAAAACATATGAAATCATTAAAAAAGTGAAGAACCGACCCCAAAAGTTAGATAAACGGAGACTTTTCCCTTCTCTTTATTGAAATACAAAGTGGCCCTGGAGAACTAAAACCACTCGAGTTTGCAAGAGCCAAGAGGAGCCTTGCACATGGGGAAGGATTTAAAGAGAGAATGAGAAGCGAAAAAGTTGGCTGCTCAAAGATAGAAAGGCAAAATATCAAATCACCAATTGATGTACAATTGCGCGTTAACCCTCTTAAACTCTTGGGTTTGTACGACAAGTAACTCCAACATTTTCAATGAAGATGATGATGACGAGGCGACACGACAGCATCTGTCAGCCGACCCTAATTATAGCATAACTGAACTATATATTTTTCTTTTCCTATTCTCCAAAATATGAAAAAGAGGAATAAAAATATGTGCCTAACTGGGAATTATTAGATGGAGAAGCCAAAAAGGTGGCATTGCCATCAGAACACTTACTTAGCTCAAGGTACGCACAATACAAAAGACCTTTCGTAAAGTAACTTGAACGGCACTTCGGCCAAAGTTACCGGCACTTCCTAAGTTGTTTGTGCTTGTGGGCTCAATAGGTCGTAGTTTTTGCCTCGTGCTTGAGTTATAAGCAAGTTGGTGAATGAGCAAGTTGAGCAGCGACGATGCTTTCTTATCTGAATTGGATTCTGATTGCAAATATTAGTCTATCCTCGTTTCAGGATCGGCAGTTGCGTAACTGTAAAAGAGGGTACGACGGGGAAAGGAAGTTGTACTCTTGGCAGATTCTGCTGGGAAAAGAGTGGAGAGGGATGTGGTGCTCGCTGACCACGGTAATCCACGACAAAAGTTGAAACTAAGACAGGGGCTTTCTCTACTTTTATCACGTGTTGCGAGTCCTGGAACAAACTTTTTCTCATACAAAAGTTAAATAGTTTTGAGGCATGGTTATGTTCTTGGAAGCTTCGATAAGGATAACATCCACAGATTTTATCTATTTTCAGACCGTGGACGCGGTTCACGGATTTGTTTGGCACGCCAGCAATGTAATCAAAGTCCACGTTTGTATAAGCAACTCGATCTCTAGAGCTGGCTTGAAGGGAAAGGCAAGAAAATGGCAGGTGCAGTGATTTCCCTTTTGACTAGCTGTAAATGCAGCCTAAAGTTTAGAAATTGATTTTTGAATCCTCTTCGTTTCCCTAAGATGTTGGGTAAAGCCAGTAAAGGTGTAATCAACTTGATGTAGTTGAGGTCTGGTAAGAAGGAAGCCGCCGTCATTACCTGGATGTTGCTATGAGACATGCTGTACTTAGGCTGTAAGGAATTTAAACCAAACTTTGCAACTGACTATTTCCTCGTTTACTTGTTACATGAATTACACGGTTGAATGTGCAGTTATGCATAAGATGTCAGACAAGTGTGATCTCATCTACCGCAAGTTATGCATTCCCAATTCAGACACCTTTTTGTTTTAATTATTGTCAAACCCATGAACTTTGATCCATTAAAAAATCACTTTATATACTAAAACAGTCTTTCAAAATATTCTAAAGTTGAAATTTGGTCAACAAATAATGAGTACTAAATGTATAACATCAACAACTTTAACACATGATGCATTAGATTAATAATAAATTTATTATTAAAAATCATATGTTTTCATATAAAATATGCTAATAGAATGCTAAATCACAACTTAACCCCTACAATTATGCACAATGTCGACATCAATTTGTATATAATTTTTCTTGTTTCAAAATATTTTAAATAATTTTTATATGCTCAACATACTCATCTAAAATCTTACTTTATATTAAAATAAAGAAAGTATTTTTTAATAAAAACATGTTCATTAATCTCAATAAAATATTAAGTGTATTAATTAATCCGAGAGGCATCATTAACCTGTCTTGTAAATCATATTTTATTTAAAGATTTTTTCTTACTCGTCACTTCCTTCCATCTTAATTTGATAATAACTACTTTTCAAATCAAATTTTAAAAGTACACAAAACCTATGTAACTTAATGAGTTTGTTGTCAATGTAAGAATGTGATGTCAATATTTTACTATTATTTTGTTGACAACACGATAGTCAACAAACATTATCCATGATCTATCATTCTTAATAAAAGTAAGATTATAATAGCATATGGACACATATTCTCTTTAACATATCTTTTTGACAAAGCTAATTAACTTGCTTTTAAAACTTCCTAGTCTCTTTTGGGTTACTTCTATTGATTGGTTGGTTAGGAACGATAACACCCTGTATGAAATGAATTTGATATTCTATTCTCCTTATTAGTGACAAATCGCTAGGAACACAATTAGGAAATACATTTGAAAAATATTGCAACAAAAGAAAAGAAATATTAGGCTATAAAATATTATTACTAAAATAAGTCTCTTTATACAAAATACAATCATAAGTTGGGAAAAAAAACACTCTTAATCTTAGTCTCTTTACATAAAAGCTTATTTGTTTCTTTGATATTATGTCAACACTCTCTTTTTCTTTTGTTCTCAAAATTTTCTCTTAATTGTCATTTTTACAATTAGTTCTTTATTTTTGTTTTTAATTTCTTCTCTTTTTGATCTCTCATTCTTATTTTTCAACTCACTCTTATACACTTGTTTAGATGATAATGATATAATTAATAGTAATAGGTTTATTATTAATGATAGTAGAATACCTATTTGTAAACCCATCTTTTATAACCTTTTAATTACATTCACAAGGTCTCCCTAAAGAATATAGTCAACATGCATAAGCATTATTTCACAAGACACCATGTCACTATATCTTCCAATCGAGAATGAAGCCAACACTTATTTAGCAAGTCTCATAATAGGTACACTTGACTTTTCAACCAAGGTGGTGTTAGCTACATTTATGCAACTAACCCATCAATAATTATGGCATATACCTTATTATTAATTTAACATTTTGTATGCAAATATCATTGTCTTTGACTTAGAAATATAGGGGATGTTTGATGATAAACGCTTCCTTTTTACTAGGTATGGAACATTATTGTTAACATAATCTTTTAATGGTGGCATAAAACCCTCATCACTTTCACCTTCGGTATCAATCTCCTCATCATCTCACATGATCATTACCTTTTCATAATGTATCAATTTCCTTTTCAGTTAGGTTTGTCCTTGCTTTTGTTTGAACGCTCTTTCCCAAGGCCCATTACACCTAATATAGTATAAAATTGAGATGAGTAAGAAGTAACCTCTTTTGCCCCTCGAGAAATTGATCTTATAAGTGCCTCCACTCTATTGACACACTCTATCAAATTGTTGTCTTCATATCAAAATGTGGCTCTGATATTAGTTATTACGAAGACTTTCCTATACACTAAACTTTACCAAGGTTGTGATTACTCTTTTACACGATAATCTCACTAAGATCCGTTTAAGCAAGATACAACTTCCCATGTAAGGGTTTAACTCTCACACTCAATCAAGGACTAACTTATTCAACAGTAAATAAAATTATACTTACACTCCCATTTAATGTAGAAAATTTCTAACACCCCACAACTCTTTCAAATGCATAAATTTCTTTAACAAAAATTTCTTGGTAAACAAATTAGCAACTTGATTATTATTGTTACATTACCCCATCTTGATTTCTCCTTTTATTACCATCTTTCTTGTTCTACAGTGACAGATTGTATTCTTATCCATTGCAATTGTTGATTTATTTTTACAGTAAATTATAAGTGCCTTTACTTGAGTTTGCTTCACATCGTCTAAAATGCTTCACAGCAAAATGACTTGAAATGTTACTGGAATAATAACCATGTATTTAGCTTATGAAGAAGATAAGATAAGATAATATATAAATGTTTTTTACATTAAGAAATTCCTTTACTACCCATATTAAAGATATACCTTGTTGTGCTTCTTCAATCATTGATGCACCCTCCCTAATTGCTATTAGAAAAACCACTTAACTTGAAGCTCTTAGAGTGTTTATATCAAAACTTAATTAAAATTATTCCTTTTAATTAGTTTAAGACTTCTTTAGTAACCCTTAAGTGATGCATAATTGGACTTTGTTAAATCCATAAAGATCTTATTAGTTATAGTCATATACCAAGATTATAAAATCTAGAAAATGGATGTAAAAATAATGTTTCTCAATAAGAATTTGGTTATGGATGTGCATATGACACAATATATAGGTTATTAATCCAAAAGGATCATAATCAAATATGTGAGTTGTAAAAGTCCATTTATAGACATAACTAAGCATCATAGAGTTAGAACATCTATTTTAATAAGATAATTAAATAGTTTAATTTTATTTAAAATATGGACGATCCTTGTGTCTATAAGAAGGTTAATGTAAGTGCATTCATCTTCCTAGTATTATTTATGGATGACATATTGCTAATTAAAAACATCATAACGATATTCTAATCTATAAAGATTTGATTACCCAAAAACTTCTTGATGAAGATTATGGAATAAGCAACCTATATTCTGGAAATAATTATCTACAGGAAAATATCAAACAAGTTGCTTAGTTTATCCTAATACATGTATGTAAATAAAATGAATAAAGAGGTTTAGCTTGGAGATTTCTAAGAGGGAATCATTACTCTTATCACATGGGACTTCTCTTTATAAGAGTATATGTCCAAAGATACAATAAGAGTGAGATAAAATAGATTATAATACAATAAGAGAGAGATAAAATAGATTATGTTCCAAATGTTTCGAGTATTAGATTGATATATATATATATATAATGCTATATATAAGACCAAATGTTTCTCACGCTTTTAACATAATAAGCAGATTTCAAACTAATCTTTATAATGGTCATTCGATGGTTGTGAACAAACATCTAAATGTACTTAAGAAGAACTAAAGATATTTTCTTTATCTATAAAGGAGTATAATTAAGAGTTATCACAATTAGGGAACATCTTTATTCTAAATGGTGGTATGGTGAGTTGGATGAACTCTGAATAACCAACCATTGTTGATTCTATAATCAAGTTCAACTACATTTTAATTTCTAAAGAAGTAAAAAAAAGTTATTAAGATAAACAAGTTCATCACTAAACTTGAAAAGGTTTATAGCATTGTTGACCTAATAGATTATACTTTGATAACAATGGCGCTATTACACTTATAAAGGAACTAAGTTCTTATCAATAGTTCAAACATGTACTTAAAAAGTTTCACTTAATTAGGGAGATAGTGAAGCAAAAAGATATCATATTAGAGTAAGGGCTCACTGAAGAGAATATAGTAAATCCTCTCATTATGCCATTATATCAAAAGACGAATGATCAACACAAAGATGGATATGATATTAGATACTAAGTAAATGGCTTTAGTGCAAGTATGTAATTGGTAGCTTCCTTGCAGCTAATCAATTAATTATAATCAATGTATGACATAATTAATTTATTCAATAAAGGCATCATTTATCTTTATATATTTTTGTTAGATTATATTTAATGCTTAATATTAAATATAAATTTTTACTTTTTAATTAAAGTTATAATGAGATCATGATTTATGGTATTCAAATTTCATTTAGGTATTATTCCTAAGTTTTTATTAGTTATAGCTTCATCAAAGTAGGATATTGATGGAATAATAAAACTAGCACATGTTGTATTTCTTTCTTATGAAAAAAGTAAATCTTCTTATAAATTAAACTATGAAGATACATAAACTAATATTTATGCTTATTAGACAATAAATTTACTAAAATAGCCTTATTATGAAAACCTAGAATGGAATATTACTTGCCTTTCTATGGATAATCTTATTAGGATGGTTATACAATTGATTTTTAGACTTGAATTACCAAAGTCATTAGGTAGAATGTTATACCATTCTTTATTAGTAACAATTTAAGCTCTGGCCAGAGTTAATTGAAATTTGAAAAGATTATGTTTAAATATCAATTTTAAATTGATTCCTAGTTAGAATGAATAAATATGATTGAATTAAAATAGAGTAGATATTAATTTCATATGTTATGTCTAATTGGAGCATTGAATTATAACTATATATGGGTAAGTTAAGTCGAACCAGTTTGATATTCCTAATCATTGAGTGATCGTAATATGTCTCTAAATATTAATTCTAAACTATGTAGCCAAAGAAAGATAAGCTTTCATAAAATTTTAATGAATTCCCTATAGGATAAGGTGAATATATATACAACTTTAGAGTTAAGGTCTAAGGGATAAGCACCTACAAGTTAGTCACACATGGTGGTTGGACCATTATCCTACATGGTATGCATTTTACTCCTAAGATTTGAAAAACAATATTATTTCTATCATGTTTTTAGTTAGCATTGGATTCAATATTAAATTTACATAGTGGTAGATGGAAAAAAAATTTCTTGGAACAAATTATTATGGTTATAGTTTTATGTTGGATGACTTTTTGATGTTATATATTATTAAGGATAAGAAGATAAAGGAATTAAGAACTAATGTAACATCCCGTTACCAATGTGAAGGGCATATTGGTAATTTGGATGGATTAGGATTGGGTGCATTCAAATGATTGAATTGTTTATGCATTAGCCTCTATAAATGTTAATAAATGTTTATTATTGCACTGGCATACGTACGTACATGCATGTATGACATATTCCCGATAGGATCGTGTAAATTAGAATTTGGAGACGATTAGGGCAATTGAGCTGTGAGAAATTTAATTGGAGATAATTAGGTCAAATTAGGCTCGAGAAT
>JANIHY010000005.1:65658484-65682358 GCA_027479065.1 Erythroxylum brevipes | reverse complement strand
AAAGTCAAACATTCTCTCTCCAAAAAGTCAAACTTTCTAAATTCTTCAAATTTTTACACTTTTTCTTTTTAATTCTTACTATTTAACTTCATTTCAATCAACTCATCCACTTTCTTCTCATAAACCATATGAGTTCACTCAAATATCAAAATCCTCGAAATTAAACAATTCTTTTCTCATAATTTTTTTTAATTTCATCAAATTTCCTTAAATTCAAAATTTTCTCACCAATTTCTTTCTCACTTAAATTCATTTTAATATTTCTAATTTTTATCAAAAGTTCGGGGTCCAACAGCTGAGATCTTTTGGGGATGATCTAGTTTAGATTTTTGTATCAGTTCCTTCTTGAGAGCATTGTATTTAGATTTCAGGAAACAGATAGACTTGTACAGTATGATTTTAAGATATGAAATGAGGAGTATGTTGGTTTTAAAATTTAGTCAATTTGATATTACAGTTTTATTTAATCGATGCCATGTGGATTATAGAAATGATTGAATCGTAGTGCACCTGTATCGTGGGTTATGTATCGGAATGACCTACGGGCGTCTCGGTGCGTAGTCTACGGTAAGGGAGCGCTACAACTAATCCAGGATAAGAGCACTTGTGGTGAAAAGTAATAGGTAGATAGTTGATTATTTCATAAACCCTTTAATAAAATTGTGTTACAAAAAGGAGAAAAATATAAATGATAACTTTCTTGAAATGGTTAGTTTTATGATTACATAGATAAATTTGCCTATCACTTATTGGGAAATGTATTGGTGACAGCCATATATGTCCTTAACCGGTTTCCTACCAAATCAGTTGCTAAAACACTATATGAGTATGGATATACACAAAACTTGATTTATCAATGAAAAATCTTGAATATATGCTTCCAATTTTCACAATCCTTTAAATAAGTATACGAAATTAGGTGCCAAAAGGGAAGAGAAATTTTTTTTTATTATATTCTAAAAATTTTGAAGGTATGTGCTCATAGATGAATAAAGTAATGAAAATGTAATTGAATTCAAGTCACAAGATATCACATTGTTAAAGAATGATATACTAAAATAAGAAGTTTTAGGACAAGCCTTATCACCATATGGTACATAAGATCAGGTTGATCTAGTAAGTTGAGATCAATTGAATGAGATGCTTACAAGTAAGAGTAATTTAGGAGATGAGTTAGTTTTTTATTGATGGCAATTGTAACGTTGTGAGCATTACCTACCATTATTTGATTCGAGTGGGAGAAATACCTCAAGATCCTAAATTATGTTACAATTATTCATGGATTAATTATTATACGACATTTTGATATTAAAAGGGAAGCCTTTATGATTCTCTCCACCTTACTAAATATGATGAAATTAAAGCAATATCAAAAAAGTTTTATCTAATCTTGCTAAAGGAAAATGAGTTAAAGTCATGGAAGAGGAATTGATTTTGGTAAGATCATAAAGCCAAAGGAAACAAACGGCTTCTCAAAATTAAACAAAAGTCTAATGACAATATTGAAAGATTAAAAAAAAAACGTCTAATGGTAAAATGATACACACAACAGAAAAAGATTTTATAAGGAGAAATTCTTACCTATTGGGAGGTTGACATTAGTTCTTCAAATTCTAGTTTTAGTGGTTATAATAGATCTTGAATTACATCAAATAAATGTAAACATTATAATCTTAAATAGAGAACTAGATGAAGAAATTTATATAAAATAACTAATATATCTTGTAGGACAAAATGGCTGAAGTGTGCATATAGTCAAGTCAATTTGACATAAAGTTGTCATCTAGATAATGGTATATTAAGTTTCATGTTGTAATCATATCATATTATTTTATAATGATTTACAAAGACCATTATGTATATGTTAAAAAATCGAAAGATATATTTGTAATGTTATCATCATACGTGGATGATATTTTAATAGTCGGTAACCATGATCAGGCTGTTAAGTAAATAAGAAAAATGGACATCAACCACATTTAAGATGAAGGATATAAGTGAGGTTACATGTGTCATTAGGGTTAAGATCATTAAGGATTGTTCAAGAAGATTATTATCGCTTTCATAAACCACATATATCAAGCGGATACTTAAACGATTTTATATATAAGATCATAAATCGTTTTTTATTCCCATTGCCAAAGGTAAGTGTCTAAGCAATAGGTAGTATCACACCATAATAAGAGGAAAAGTTGAAGAAGGTTCCTTATTATAGGATAACTGGTAGTTTTATATATGTTATATGCATACGAGACTAGATATATGTTTCATTATCGGGATAAGTAGTGGATTTAAAATGAAATTTGAACAAGTTATTTGAAAAGCAGTGAAAAGAATACTTAGTTATTTGAAAAAGATCGTATACTACATTGTGATATGATACACTATGATAGTGAAGCAACAATTGCATGTACTAGGTACTCAAGTACTGTCGTAAATCGAAACATATATATATACTAAGTAACGAAACATATATATACTAAGTATAATTATATCATGAACACAATAGCTCAAGGTTAAGTGAATATTAAGTATATTCCTGCAAGTGAAATGAATACAAATCCTTTGACCAAGCTGATTCTTAGAGATGTGTTTTCCATTTATGTTAGGTCATTATGATTGTGTAGAATTTAAAATTTGTTTCATTCCATTTCCTCTATATGACTGTTCATAATACTTACTATAAATGATAATATTTTGTTTTTCATTAACTATTTGATGTAATATATGTTTAATTAAGTATTAACTGCCATTTTATAGAATGAATTTTAGATGTCTTCTTGTTAGGTTACAGGATTATTGCCCTCAGGTGAAGTGTATCTTCACTCATGACGGTGACATGTTCAAGCGCACAATAGAAAATTACTCCCATTGGAAGCCGATGATGGAGGACTACCTCTATTGCGAAGACTCACATGAGCCAATTACAAACCAAAATGGAAGAGTGACAAAGATTGGGATCTTTTGAATTGGAAGACCATTGCCATGATTCACAAGTACATTGCTCAAAGTTATTGGAGCATGTCTCAACTTACACCAATGCCTATAAGCTATGAACATAGCTCGAGTCTATGATTCAAAATGAAACTCCTCGTAATAAAGCTCACTTACTGCAACAATTAGTGAAGTTGGAGTATAAGGATAGCTAAAGCATGATTGAGCAATTAAACAATTTCAATGTACTCGTGAACTAACTAATAAAGGTTGAGATGACGATCAACAATGAGTTGCAAGGAATGTAAACTCCGACCCGAAAGGAACTTCTCCCCAACATAAAAGGTTAAACACTTGACCTATGCACTGACTGTTTAGCTAGCAAACAACATAGAGTTTCATTTCACTAATTTCTCAACAAATTAGGAGAAACATGTGCTTGAAGGTGCATATCGATGTTTGTTCAATGATTAATAGATCACTTAGAGGTGCATTATACTTCGTCACCTTTGTTCCATTCAAGAAAAGTTTGGGTTATCCTTGTTGAAATAAAAAGACCAAGTGATCAAGGCATTTAAGGAGTTTCAAGAGTAGAACGAGAAACACGTAGAAAGTTGAAATGTATGTGAACTTATAATGATAGAGAGTATTGGGGTTTTGAAGCATATTGTCAAACAAATGAGACCAGCCTTGAAAAGAAACCACCAAAGATACCAAAATTAAATGGTGTAGCTGAAAATATGAGCCGAATTATTATAGAAAGAGTTGGGAAGAAGCTGCAAAGACTGCCATTGACACTATCAATGTCTCACCGTTAGGACCTTTCTATGGAGATATCCAAAAGGAAGTTTGGTCAAGTAAGAAGGTCCTGTACAAGCATTTGAAGGTGTTCAGTTTGTCTAGCATTCATCCACATTCTTAAGGATGACAAAACAAAACTCAACTGAAAAATTAAACAATGTATCTACCTTAGCTCACCAAAAGATGAGTTTGACTACTAATTATGGGATCCAAATGGCTGGAAAATTGTCAGAAAGAGAAGCAAACTTAGAGGTCAAGAATGAGGATAAAGTGGTTTCTCTTCTTAATGCTTGTGCTGGGGGATAATACAACCATTTACGACTATGGTTGCGTATACTTTTTTATTTCCAGTTAATGTTCTCTTTGTGCTTCACGTCACCATTTCTTCATGAGATGTACTTCCAAGTTTTTTTATGCTCTTCATATTAACAAATTTGATTAGTTCAGGGGCGGGCAAGAGGTGTACACATTATGACGTTTCCATCTTTCCAAGCTCTGATTCCTCCTACTTAGGTTGAACTCTGTATTCCTGATTGTAAACTTTGACAGTTTTCTAGGCCTTTTTGGCTATACCACATCTTGCAAGCACAGGAAATATGAAAACAGAAAGCTCACACAGATCAAATCAATTGAATGCAGTAAACACTGTTGTTGCAACATGAGTCAATATTTGGCCTCAAAAACAAAAGGCAAACAGATTTACACAAGCTTTAATACATGTTACTCGAGTGCATGCATTCCCGGAATGATGGTGCAAATAACTGAGGCGACTCAGAAGAGGATAGACCCCTTGTTCACATGTCATCAGCAACGTTCAATGTAGCCTTTATTGCTATACGCAGGTGATGCTGGGACATAAGTGCCACCTTCCTTTGATTAGCAACAACCATTGTCTGGAGGCGCTTGCCGTTCTGATTTGTTCTTTAAAATGTTTCTCTTCACGGCAGTAGATCCTTCTTCCAAAAGACTTGGGATGTCCATGATCTAAAATACAAGATGACGTTAGAATTGGAGTGCATTTCAGTCTACATAAGCTGAGAACTATCTTTGACAGCAAAACAGAGTTTTGTTTTTCAAAGTAGTTCTGCAGACAAGGCCCCATATTCAGACAAAACAACATGATGGATCACTAGACTAGTGTGCAACTCACAATGATACAGGAAAAATGAACCAAAGTACAATTTTAGAACTTCGAGTAATCATAGGACGATGTTGTCATGGTAACTATGTAGTTTAGAACTCATAGGCATAATATGATCCCAGATTGTCTATGCTATTCAAAGGAGAGTACCTTCAGCGCCAGATCTTCAAAGCATTTCTCTACATTTTCTCTAGTTTTGACACTACTTTCGAGAAACAAAGATCCAAGCTCTTTTGCCAGAGAGATGCCTTCTTCTCTACTTACAGCTCTTTCAGATTCCTAATATTTTTCAGAAATTACAACAATACAATGATAAGGAAAGATTAAATAAGAAAACAGGCTTATAAAGTTCTCTGCAATTGTTAAATAAAGATTTTATATACTGGAGAGTTTAAGGTGCAGGTTCGACTGCATTGTGACAATGTGGGAAAGTATTTCAAACTTAAATACATAATAAGTTATTTTCAATTACTTATCTTATACTTGTCAACAAAGAAGAAGGGTAACTTACTCTATCAACTTTATTACCAACAAGCATTTTCACACAATCATGATTCGTGCAGTAGAGTTCAACTTCTTTCGCCCAGACGTCTGACAAATTTGTAAAGGTTTCTCTCCTTGTCACATCATAAACTGTTGTAACAAAAAAGACTAAGATATAATGTAGACAAGCAAAGAAATCCGAGTGCACACATTATGATTCTTAAGAATAATCTTCTAGACATTGACGGACGGGGGGGTGTTCAATTCAAGTTGTTCTTGGCAGTACATTTGCAACTGAAAAAAAATCAGTCAATTCTTTTCTAGCCCATTTGAAAAGTGCCCTACATTTCATGATCAAATTGAACAAAAAAAAAAATTTGCTCGTTACAACCTTTTTCTCTTTTTTGAGCATCCTTATCACCAAGCAGCTTAAGTATCTTCTCTTTCTGTATTAGCTAAGAGCTTTGCCTTGAATTATACAAGAATCTTGCAATTGTGCAAATGGTGATCACAGTCTAAAAATGTATCCAAGATTTGTCCTAAATAACAGAGCACTAATTGTTCCAAGTTGCCTATCAGCAGCGCGTTGTCAATAAGCCATATATACGAATTATACATACCCAGAACAATCCCTTGAGCATTCCTATAGTAGGAGCTGGTTAATGTTCTGAATCTCTCCTGTCCAGCTGCAAGAAGTATACCCATAGAGATCAGTACAAGTCAAACCTCTCACTTAATGTCCTTCGGTTCATTTTCCTCCTGCTAAGGAGAAAGTAGGCACAACGATGGTTGATAAAGCCTGCTGGTTAAAGAAGAATCACAGCCTTGAAGTGCAGGGTTTCATTAACCGTTGCATAAAGTAACAATTTATTTCACTGTTCACAAACCAACTAACATGGTTTAAGTGTGTGAGTACCGGGGTCATCTTTTCAGTTATGCAACGAATGGTTTTTCTCAAGCCTTTCTAATTTCATTGCGTATTTTACTGTTGCATTGTTCTTGCAGCTCCCTATCTTAACTAATTAACAGTTAATTAACGGTATAGCCTCCTTTTTCTCAGGTCTTAGTCCAAAATGAAGGTAACACAAAGTCTACATAGTAAATTGGAAACATAAACAGAATAAGACCACAGCGAAAAGCATACCTGTATCCCAAATTGTCAGCTTCAATCGCTTTCCACTTACCGTTAGCTGCTTGATCTTGAAGTCCACACCTTTCCACACAACCGGACAAAAAAATCTCAATGCGTCATATAAAGAACGCATTAAGTCAGAGGCATTACTAATTCAATTTACAAGCACAGATCAGATCACTAGTCCCCTGTACTTTTTTAGAGAAAGTTTAGGAATTGCAGAAGTATCGTTAATAACCAACAAAATGGTCAATAGTTGACATCATCTGTTGTCTCACTAACTAAAGATCAGCCAGCGTTAGCTACTCTTACAAAAGTCTCTTACTTGATACCATGTTTATCAATCACTGGGTTCAATTCAATTTAAAAAAGATCCAAGAGCATTTGCCGGCCATGAATCCATAACATCAACATTAAAGAAAAATGTGGCATTTAAGGAAATGGGTTAGAGTTGCCAAGTACCAATAGTTGGAGGAAGATCCTCTGCAGAGCTAGAAATGAAGCTAACAAGAAGACTGCTTTTACCAACACCAGAATCACCGATCAACAAGATCTTGAACGAGAGATCATACCCACTTCCCTGCCCTGAAGACGATCCCATTATTCAAATCCAAGAACTGAGCCCTTGGTCTCTCTGTCTCTTTCTCGTTCACTCCTTTTTTTGCATTAAAGAGCAATAAAAATTCAATCTTGAAAATGAACTTCAAGGAATCCTTTTTCCTCTCTGTCTCTAATGATGATCCAGACTTCTAGGTTGTTTGTTTCCCTCTCTTAAAAGTACAGTGAAAAGGATATGCACACTAATGTATATAAAGACGAAGAGAACCACACAAAAAAATTGAAAAAGGAAAGGTGGTGGGGATTAGCATCATGCGAAGCTGTTTCTTTGAGTAAGAGAGATGTTGAAAACGGCTATCTCGCGAACACCTGACACCAACGTTATTCTTTACTTTTACGTGCTGTTCTCAAGACTCTTTTTAGGGACAGAAGCGACGCCGTTTCCTTGGAACCCGCTCATGATGTCCAAACCAAGGGACCCACTGGGAGTTTCCTGCTGCGTGTCCGTCAGGTGAGGTGGCGTTGTCAGTTGGGACTTGGGGTTTGGCTACCTGTTAAGGTCAGTGTGTATTAGAAGGGTCCATTCTTCTTCTTCTTTTTTTTTTTTTTTTTGAATAACTCAGTTTTGGACTTGGTCTGATTACTTGAAACCTATAAGTCACTCACTCAAATTTATAGATAGGTAAATTCGGGTCTCATGCTAGTCAGTATTAGAGGCACTTGCTTTCAAAAAATAGGTCATCATCACCAAGGAGATTACATCACCTCAAATAGAAGCTGCTCCTCCCAAGGTTTGAACCCACGACTTCTCTCACAATCCTCTCCCTCTTTTTACCGCTAGGTTATCCCGTGAGGGGCTAGAAGGGTCCATTCTTATAGCTGTTGACTGTTGAGTTGAGACCCATTTTCACTTACTTAGAAAATAAAAAATGAATTCTAATTATTGAATTTTAAGTATTTACTAGTATTTTTTAACTTTTGATACTCGAGTGTCTATGAGAAGTTACAGATTAAGCTCAAGCCAACCAAAGATTAGGACATCTTTTTAGGGAAGAATTTGCTGGTTTGTCTTCTTCCGCTTGTTTGATTTGAGAACTTCCCAAGTCTAAATCCAAAGAAAAGTTGTGGACCTTGACTTGAAAACAAGTTATTGGTCCTGGCCTACTCTTTGTAGTAAGTGTGTTATTGTAATAGAAAAATTTGAAAATCACAAATTGTGAAAGGAATGTGACAATTGGAAGACACCATGATTAGCTTGTAGAGTGTTTTTAGTTAACACAACAATCACACTCCCACGCCATTTTTTTACTACTTATAGGCTTATAGGCTTTATAGCTTCTGCCAACACTGAAAAACAGACTTCTTTCACTTTAACCTGTGGAAAAATTGATATTTTTAAGGAGGTGTAATGGTCCATCATTCTTGACAATAACTTTTCGAGTGGGTTCATGCTCAATAGAGATATGGGCAAAGCCTGCCTGCCTTCTGTCCATTAATGGAATATACTCCTAAAGCTTGCCGCTTTATCAGTAGAAAAGAAATTGAATAGTACTAAGCAATGAAGCAGGAATAAATGTGCAGTACCATCTCCATCGCATTGTTGGTGTTTGTTGAAAGTCCCTTTCTTTAGAATTGAAGAAAACACCTCACCTTCCCCCTGGTGATAGCTACAGGTGACACCATCACAACATTAACTCAGTAAGGATTACTTAATTTGTTGATATTTAGTACTTTCTACATCTGTTGTGTTAAGTGATTCGCTGGTAGTTTTTATTATGGATATGGAGTAACAGTCAGAAAATAGCCAACATAAGATTCTGAGTACTTGCTCTGATTTGTAAGAATAAAAAAACCAGTAGACAAAATCTTACGTTTGCACGGCTTAAGGCATTCAATTTCATTCCAAATTTGATAACGAGTAGTAGTTCTCCCTGGTAAGAATACGGTGGTATCGTGTTCTGTAATCTGTATACCGACTTCATCACCTTCATTTGAGAGATGATGCCTGATATAGCAAAATTGAACTATAGAACATGAATCATTCTGAATGGTTTCTGGTCCAGTTATGCCAACTAATTGAAATTTTCAGAATTTTTATTCTTGTAAAGATCCAAAGCTTGATGCACCATAACTTGTGCAGCACTTGATTTTCGAGGTTTTTCGTTTCCCTTAAGGATACTATATTTCCCTGCGACTGAAGTCCTCAAGCAAAGAATGGAAACATGAATGGATCAAGGGATACTTATCGTGCTGCTTTAGGTAATTTAAAGCTAAAGGCCTACCATGGAATGGTTCGTTGATTATTTATTCCTATGGAATATTAGCACTGATTCATATCTCAAGCATTCAATGATGATTCTAGCACATCTTTTGAACAAGGCATTCTTTAATTGGTGGACCATGATCTAAAATATACTATTTCTATTTCTCAATATCTTCAATAGTCCTTTATCTTAACGTTGGTTGCAATAACAAAGTTTCTTTTCGTGTCACAAGAATAAGAACGAGTGTATGATAGTCGTTATACTATGTTCAAATTAATCTTTGTTGAAGCAATCTTATTCTTATCCAAAGTGCCTAACTTTTGACATTGCTTCTGATGCATAATGTTTACTTATGGACACGAGGATGGAACAAGTAGAACAACAAGAAACCGACATGAAACCATGCATTTACCCATATAAGTTGTCCAAGCTTGTGGGAAAAACTAGTGAAATTAAATTACCCTTTGAACTCTCATTTCAAAAGCAGTTTGCCAATTTTATAAGAGAACAAGTTTCCCTGAAACTCATAGCAACATGGATTAATGTTAACATCAAGTGGTATCTTATTGCAACCAATCATATAATTGGGCAAAGAGGTTCGTTTTTACCACGATTAGGGCATTGAATTTGGCCCAAGCAGCTGACAGAATCAAGAAGTTTTAATCGTTGACCAGTTTCCCCTGCTGAGATTGAATTTGGGAAATCTTACGCATTTTTGTCTAAGCTGTATTCATCTTATAGCCGTAACTTACAAAATATGCATCCTGGGATGGATACAGCTGCCAAAGTACCGACAATTTAGTAAATATAAGCAAATTTGGTTTCCAAGGACATCAGCCTCACTCAAGTTCATATACTAAGGGAAGAAAATGAGACGTTCAGTTGATTTTTGTGTTCTTCCAATACAAACCCCCTTCAATTTGTAATCATATAACAATTTCACAAGAACTGAAAGATCAGAAAGAAAACTTACAAAAATTAAGGGGGAGAAAAGGAGAAGGGGACTGCATCGCTGTACTTGTACAGAGATTGTCGAAGGGCCGAGAGATAAATTTTCATGCATACAAATGCAACTGAGCCAAAATACTTTTCGACGAGAATACTTTTTGTATGAACTCTAGGAAGCGGCTGGAGTAGACTGTAGGATCAACAGCAGAGATGGACAACGAATCAAATTGGAGAGATTTGTACGCGTGTTCAATCTTCTTACTCAAATTGTACTCTTGCAGTATATCGATTATACCCACGTACAGAACAACGTCGTATGCTTCATGAAATGTCTGTTTTTCTTCTTTCCCTGGAATCTGCTCAGCCCTTGCTGGCATGTTGACACCAAGCTGGATTTGGAGCCTGCTCAGAAAGTTCAAAATTGACAACAGAGAGGCATTTGCAAGAACATAAAAAGGGCTAGCATATTTTATATTATCTAAACTGCATGAGACATATTTCACCTAGCATCACGTATTTGTCCATAGTTATCATATAGATACTTATCCTTCAGAAGTTGGGCAAAATACAAGAACATGTAGATACTTATGCTTCAGAACACAGGTTTTTGTTAATTCCAATAACCAAGAAAACTCACACTAGCTTTCTTAGGCATATTCATTTTCTTTAGAAATGAACTATCAAAAGGGAACTGTTACAAGTAATATATGATCCATTTTTGGATCTCGCCTAACAGTTTAAAGTTCAATCCATTGGGGGAACACGTTTTCTATGCTCATTGGAGAGGCTTAGTATAAGTTTTTAAGAAGAAATCTACTTGAAAGGAAACCTGGAAGAAACTTTAAAAGAAATATGTCTTTATATTGGACAGGGGAAACTGTATATAAGTTTAATATTTTTGTATAATATAAGATAATTCTGGTATCTTATAGAGGAGTTAAAACCAAGTTAATTGGAAGCACTCTAGTGCCTATTTTTCTCTTCTAGAGTAATTATGATAACCTTCAAATATGAATTCTACTAATTGATGCTTTATGGCCAGAATAATAAGAAAGGTTCAAGGATATCATACCTTGCTGTGCCAGGAAGGAGGAGATCCACTTCCTCGTCACCAGCAGATGAGGCCCGCAGTCGGCTACCTCTAATGTGAGAACCCACTACAACACTATTATCACTTCCACGAGGAACCAACACAAGGCCCTGTGGGTATGTTTCATCTTCTATAGTAGTATCTGCCATTAGACATCATAAACAAATTCAGATACGAGAACATCGCTATAAGCAATTCTACGAACCATGAAGTAAAAGAAGGGTGAGATATGTCAGTCCCAAAAGGACAGATGTCATATAAAAAATGTATGTTACATTTGGTTCACTAGTGATCATACACAAAATACACTTCCATAAACATGGGTGTTTACGTTCACCATTCTAACACACAAATTTGAAAAGGAACAGAAACAAAACTAAAAGCGAAAAGGAGGTACATGTTTGTGCAGATTCCAAACCTATCTCAAACAGACAACTAAGTCAATCCTTATTTTTCTGGGTAGCAAAACTTAATCGGAGGTAGAAAACCTAGACAAGTAAAACGGCCAGTTCTAAGACAGCTAATACAGACTAGCCCTCATTCTCCGGTGACATTAGCATACCAGCTATCAGTACCAGAAGCATGCTCTATATGAAAACTTGTCGTTTTCCAGATTTCTTAGCTCTTTCCTTTACACTCTGCATTCCTATTTAGGCACATTTAACAGGTTAACAGCACCTCCTAGGAGAAGATAATGTGTTTATTAAGAAACCCACCTTCCTCTGCTAGAACTCCCAATGCTTCACCTCTTATACCTCGGTTGTAGGACATTGAAGATCGTAGATGTTGTGGGGCTCGATAATGCACACCCAATAAAAGGCTATAATCCATAATGCGCTGTGCTTCCAAAAATTTGCTATCTGTCTCTATCTGGCTGCTTATAAGAAAAACATACAGTAATGATTCCATAGGTCTAGGAACAACATGAATATGCAATCCTTAAGTAGCATGCATATCCAGCCAAATACATTGGAAATTTAATCAGGCATGACAATATAGTAATTAGACATGACAGGTAAAGTTCCGTCACTTTTTAATACATAAACTCCAATTAGTTTCCTCAAAATATCTTATAACTTACCATGTAATTAGAGGCTACTGTTTCCTAACACTGAAACTCAGACAAAAAATCAACATAAGTTATATAATACTCTCTGCATGGTTCTCGTGATATCACATATCTTTCCAGCTTCATGGTGGAAAGAAAAGTTCTCAGCGAAGTATTATTGCAACCAAGTTCAAGCATGGCTCAAATGAATGGTATTCTCAAATGGAGAGTAGGCCAGTGTTTCTGTAAATCTTTTTCTTGCATATTTCCTTGAATGAAAATTAGGAGAAGAATAAGAAATATTTCTTTTTAATTTTTTAAAGAAGGCTCAACAGCTAGGAGCAGCATCTTTCTGTTATATAGATTTTGCAACAGTCTACCACAAAGTAGAGAGTTTAAAGCTTATACAGTGCCATCCTGCAATTGATATCTCCTTGTATGAAAATGAAAACAAGCTTTGTCTTAGTCCTTGTTGGGGCAATCTAGAAATAGGAAAGTCAAAGGAGCTTATGTGATGATATGAGCTGCCTCTCTCAGTTACACAATAGATCAATAACTTTTCATCTTTGGTTTGAGAAGAAATTTGTAGAGATGTAAGTTTTAAGCTTTAAGACACCCATCCTGCAAGTGATATCCTGGAATTTTAACATAGAATAGCCACATTGGATCAATTTGGTGAAATTCTTTGGAAGACGAAAAAAGAAAAGAGAGCAAGCAAAAGGAAAAATGCATAATTTAACTAATTTACAATGGGAATAGCCAACTTCAAAAGCTAAGATCACAACTACATAGGCAAGGAGAGACCACTTACTTTAGCAACGCTTCCCTCCAAGAAGGTTCCAGGTAGAAGGAATAGTTAAGGTCCAAATCTTTTAGTGTTGTGTTTTCATCAATTTCGATCTTGTCTGTAGATCTACCTAGTGATGACCCTTTCAAATCAAACCTTCGATGTATTCTTAACTCTGTGCAGAACATATTCCCCATCACCACAAAGCGAAACTGCAACGTAATCACATGAACATTAGCTTTGGAAGCATAAAATAAACTGCAAGACCAGTTAATACCAATTTGTTTCATATCAAATTATATACGAGGCAAACTTAGAACAGGATAGTATATATAGAAAGAGCAGCATCATGATATGATACAGATTAATGATAGCAATTACCTTCTGTCCACTTGAAGGTTTAATTCTGTGGAGCCCAAAAAATTTGGTTATGAGTGTATTCTCATATGATCTCACATGATGATGATAGTCCGGAAGCATTTTCAAGAGTACCTACAAGTCAGAACTATTGTGAGAAGAACTCAATATCGTTAATTGAGATATGGAAAATTCAAATAGCTAAATCCGTCAGAGCTAAGAATTCTTTCTTTTAAGAGTTACCACAGTAGTTCAATTAAAAGCATTATTTCATTGGATACTTATCATGGCATGTGCCATTGGACCCACTATGTGGATAGGTTTAGTTTCGAAAGAGTCCTAGAATTCCTATCAGTTAGTAAAAGTGTAACCAAACTAGCAACATAACTGTTTTCAAATACAGGCCGAACTTTCTATAAACAATCTCAGGTCCTCAGCTTTCCTCATATAAAGTGAACAGAAGGAAATTGAAAAGAAAAGGCCTCGATGATGTGCACGTTGTAGTTGTCCTATAACAAAGACAATTTTCAAACGAAGATGGCAAACCTGGACTTCGGTCTTCCGTAGTGTCTTAATCATGAAGCGATCATCTTGAGACAAGAAAAAGATGCTACCACTTTTTCCAGGAGAAGAAAGCTCCCTAAGGGCGTCATTTCCACAAATAGACATCATGTAGTCAGCAGCATCAATCTTGAACATTTCCCTTAAATTCCTGCAATGAGATTAATAAGGTTGATACAGCATGGAAGAAATACAACTTTTCAAAAATAAACATGGAAGAAATACAATCCAGGGATCTAAAAACATATTAAAGTTAATGATATGGGTTCGAGGGGTTATAAACCTAGAACAATAGATACCAAACACTTGGACTGACAGAAAAGTTTAATAATATTAGAAAAAAGGAAATAGAAGGCCAAAATAAATGTTATGCAATGTAGTTCTAAACATCAAAATAATAAAAGGTCAAGAAAAGAAACCTGAAAACCATTGGGCAGTAATCTTTCCACTTGAAGTCATCCGATTGATGAGTTGGTGTCAACTGAGACCCAGCTTTTGGAAAGTGCATCCAAAAGCTTGCCTTTGGGCCAAAATCGGATCGACGTACTTCTCGCCTCTGTACAGGAGTAATTTTCCCAACAGTATACCTGATCATATTCTAGTGCACGTTCAACAACTCAATTCTTAAAGATAACAAGATTGGTGCATGGATAACAATCAATATCATCTCCAAATTATGACTGTGATGACAAACATACCATGTGTTTTCTCACTATCGATACTGGATATCCCAACAATCATATTTTCACAACTGGAGAAGTTAAAAGAGGGCACTGTAACTAACCTATATCATTACTTAAAAATAAATAGTAAACTTGATCTAACTAAACTATAATTGCACACAAAGCTACAAATTGTTCCACAAAAATATGTTGCTTTAACAAGAAATGGACGGAGGATCAGAAATAAACAAACCAAGTAATGGAACTGTGTCAGATAATGCAAGGAACAAATGAGACAGAACACATGTTAATATCATTAGAGTGAACTATCACCATGCTAGTTTAGATGTTCCATAAGATCCAAAGTTGACGTACCTGATTCCAAGTTGCAAACTGAGCATTAGATCATAACTCCTATGCCCTTTGATGATCATTTCACCAGGTCTCTTGACGTCTTTTGCAAGCTTTCTTTCCCGTCGCTTTGCTCTTCTGGATGATGGTGAAAAACTATTATTTAAGACAAGTTCACTAATCAAAACACCTTGCATATATTCGCGCTCCAAGATAGGCGGTGTGTTTATCTCAATCTCTCTGCCTATACCATCAAAGGTGGATTCTGACTCTAAAGATGAATCATGTCCAATCTCCTTTTCAATAGAAACCTCAAGACTCCAGCGCCTTTCCAAGGAAACATTCTTGTTGCGAGATTGCTCCAAAGTTAACAAACTTCCTTTGGAAAGTTTATCAGTAGAATCATGACCAGATCCGTGCTCATCACGAACCTTGACATTTGTCATACCCACTAAAGATACATGGTTGTTCCTCCTCAAATCTGGCAGTAACCCCCTTTTTCTTAACGCATTAAGATATCGTTCTTGTACAGCTGGAAATCGGCTGCCTTTAGGGTAATATGATCCTTTTCCATCCTTCAAACCACGTGTCCACATTCCAACATAGCAGCCGCCATCATTCCAAGTATACACACCAAATCCATGCATCATACCATTTAACCAGCTTCCTTCATATGAATCCCCATTTATCCAGGTAAGAGTCCCTTTCCCAGTCATTTTCCCACCTTTCATATTCCCGAGATAGACATTGCCACTGGCCCAGTTATACTTTCCGGGTCCTTCTGGACTTCCTTGGATCCATGAACCCTCAAAGATATCTCCATTAGGATGGACTTGATATCCCAGACCATGTTTGAGATTCAACTTCCATCTTCCTTTGTATGTCAGATTAGTAGAACCAATATAAGTACCTGTACCATGAATATAACCCCCAGAAAATTCACCCTCATAAGCTGCTCCAGAAGGCCACAAAAGTTTTCCATTTCCATGTCTCATCCCCCTTCTCCACTCACCCTCATAAACACAGCCATCCAACCAAACATACTTCCCATTACCCTCAGGCACACTACCGAGCAATGGCCCGAAATACGATTCCCCATTGGGAAGAAAAAGCTCCCCAATTCTAAAAGCAGCAACTTCAGAAGACGTATGGACAGCTTCACCGTTGATAGATATAGATGTACGATCTGTATCTGAAATAGCACCAACAGATTTTGTTCTGTCTGAAAGACTTAATGCTCGTTCTCCATTATCAGCAATGGCCACTGGGCCAGACATGCATAATGCCCAAAAGTTTACAATTCCTTACACAATTAAAAGTTGTTTTAAAATGTCATGGGATATTGTAGCCATACAAGTATCACCAAGACACTGTAGCGTTTGGTTCTAATGCTCTTGGTCTCTCATCTGTCAAACAAAGAACAGACTTGTAAGCAAGGAAAACAGGACAAAATATAAATTCCACAAAATCATCCAATGGAACCATAAAATAGAAGCAGCTTTAAAGCTCAATCAGATAAATAAGAAGCCTATTTCAGTTATTATGCTTAAAACATTCAATTCAAAACTTTTTAAGCTTTAATCGCACAACTGACTCAATCCCCAATATCACTATTGTTGTTTCCGTTGATAGCAAGAAAAAGCATATATACACCAATTGACTAGCAAAAACTTCAAAATGCTTATGACAAGTGGATTAGCACGGTTTATATTTACCATCTTTTAGTTATGAATGTGTTGATATCTTTCTTCCAAAGTAATAATAACTCAAGTATTTGAACTCTCCATTAGATACAAACAAGAGACAGACTAGAAAAACAAAAATATGAGAAATTGGACAGGTAGATCACCCTGAACACATAGCATCATTCCATAAAATTGAACAAATGGAGCACATCCGAGGAGAAACGGCATCCAAATTCCAAATACATCAACAGAATAAACAAAATAAGTATATAAAAAGAGAAGAAAAGGCCAGTTCGTAAATAAGGCAAAATCAAGCAGGCAGCTGGCAAACAAGCATGATCTTTCTGCAAGAATTGTCTTTCTGCGAACCATAATATACAAAAATATGTAGCGAAGTCGTTCCCTGTCATTTTCCACCTTTTTCAAAAGGCCATCAAACTCCCTTTTAACCTGTGCCATACACGCGCCCAAATTTCCAGAAAAGAAACAAACAACGCCACCACAGTTCTTAAGACTACTAAAGCTATATCCCTTTGATAGAAAGATGAATAGAATTGGAGGACGCACTAATAAAGTCAAATCATTTTTTATCAACGGCAAGCAAGAGTGTTAATAGTTAGACATCTCTTTTTCTATTTTCTTTTATCCCCCTCGTTTCAATTCTCCATTCCAAACACAAAATCTTCGCCTTTATTACAAACAAAGATAGATTTCCACAATTCCATCACACGGATCTCAAGATCGCCGAACGAACTGAATGATGCCGACACTTAGCAGTTGGAATCAGATTTGACCAAACGAAACCAAAAAAAAAACGTGAAAAGCAAAAAAAATCATTACATAAACGCGAAATCATCAGGCTTGCTTCTCGTAATCTGCACGCAAACAATCGTATCACAGACAGAGGGTGAGAGAGAGGGAGAGAAAGGAAGAACCTTGAAGATCTAAGAAGCAGAGTGAATGTAGGCCACCGAAGTTAAAGTTTCGGAGCTTTGTGGACGAGGGTCAGGTACTGAGACTACTACTACTACACAAAAAGCAAGGAGCCGCCTTCTTCAACTCAGCTTTTTTAATATTCTCTTCAACTCTGTAACTGTAAACCTTTTACTTCGCTTTTAGCTTTTGAACAACAATCAATGGCTTCTCACGTCCATCTCTCCGACAGTGACGATTTCATTTTATATGGGATCCAATCCCAACGCGCTCTACAAAGCTGGATATGACTGACTTTTTGGTAACTAATTCGTATCCCTCCGTCCTTAATTTTATTTATTTTTTAAATTTATTTAATATTTTATTTGTTTATCTCCTGGGTACTGCAGATTTAATTTAAGAGTTGATTAAATGCCTGTAAGCTGTAATTAATATTAAAAGGGCCATTTGGGGATTAATTAATGAAAATGTCGCTTAATACATATACGACCCACCGTTTCTGCAGAGCCGGTTTGACCTTGAGTGTTTGTAGTTGATCGCGACCTTTGTGGGTCCCGCTCGAAGCTCGCTATAAAAAAAAATGTTCTAGAATACTAAAAATGTAGATTTTATATTCCAACAGGTATTCGTTTTTCTTTCTACTTTGTTCTCTTGCTATGTCCTTTTAATGTTTTATAAGGTGACGTACAAGGTGTGCGTACATAACCTACTATCTTAATGTTACTGTCCGAAAAGGAACCTGGAGTCGTAACTTAAAAGCCTCCGATATCACATATAAAAAAAAACCAAGTTGTGTGTTCTCCATCATCAAATGTTCTTGTCATGTAATAAACTTGCATATATGGACATGAGGAGATGAGTTTAAATAGTTACTAGTGGTTGGGGTTGATGAAATATTACATTGTCAACAAGCATTCTTAGCTGGGGTAGGTATGGTTAGTGACTGATTAGAGAGGGTATACTAAAGTATGTTGATTGCGTTTAGTGTTAGGATCGTTAGGAGTTTATGATTAAGCATAAGATATAACGGGTCAAAGATTGCAGGCACGTGTGATTTTCTACTGACAATACGCTTGCCCGTATGCCCTTAATTTAATCCATTTAAAAGAAATTATATAAATAGAGTCGTAGAACATAAATATGTCGATAACCATGAGTCACGAGAAAAGAACTCGAGCTCTATCAATTCGAGAGGGGATATTGTTGAGTTTAGCTCCTTTGTTGTTTTATATTGATTGAGGATAACAATTGAGACAAGTCTCTTATCTATATAAGGAGATGGCTACCTCCTTATTGAGTGCATCAAACAAAGTCAAAGATTTTTAGTACAAATTTGACTCTAGTTAGATTCCTCTTTTAAAGTGAGAGTTTGAGAGTTTATCTTGTTTATTTCTTTATGAGTGTGTTGGTATATTGAGGGATTGGGTGAGAGGAAAAATTGTGTTAATGTAAGAATTTTTCACATAGTGAATTTTCTTCTCGGTATCAGTAATTTTTCTCTGATTTGAGAGTTTCTACGTAAATTCTCTTGTGTTGTTATTTTCTGATATTTTTGTTTATTAAATATTCTTGGGTGTGAATTCAAGAGGTCTAAATTCTCAACAGATAGAATGATGGACTTCGAAAAAAAATGGTATCAGATCCAAAATGGCAAATTTTGATGTGTCATACCAATGTGCAAACTTGTACTTAAAAGAGGTGAGTCATTTAGCAACACGTAAAGTTGTTACTTTGAAACTATAAAATCCCAGGTTTAATTCATGCAAAATAATATTTTTGTAAAAATACAAAAAAAATGTTATATACATTATAACTCTTCTAGTTTTGTATACTGAATATGTTGGCTTAACATAAGGGATATAAATGGTAAAATTAGTCTTTAGTAGTTTTTCAACACATCAAATTACACGTTTTATTTGGCTACAATTTACCTTAATCTCGAAAGAAAATTATTGAAAGATATAAGAATATTCAAATATCATTTAAATTAAATTTATCACTTAACTTTAAGTTATTTATTTTTTAAATAGTTGATTTAAAATATTTAATTTATGAATTATTATATGTATAGAAAAGTAGTGAATTACAATTAAAAGTACGAATAATCTCTTTAATTTGAGACTAGTTTATCATTAGTGATTCGACGTTCTTATCGTTATAAGGGAAAATATCTTCTTCGTACTAAGACACCAACAATGTGCACTAATCTAAAGTTGTACAACTTAATTAAGGAATGTAACACGTACCATTTGTTGGATAGGTCAACTTAATTAGTGGCTTTGGCATCACTAATAAGAACAATGTTATCTTAATTAGGCGGCCAAAAAGTTTTAGTACTGCCTATATTATCCAGCATTGTCTTAGATAATTAAGCGTTGATTACGTTTGCCACTTGGCGCTAGATGGATCATATGCAAATGCAAGACGAATTAATCTTTTCATGCATGCAAATTATTTAGGGACTTGGGACGAAAGAGACAATAATCTAGACGATTTGTCGTATAATACATGTGTGGCAAAAATGGGCTAGCACACGTACTAATCATGCCACTTAGAGGTTGGATCCTATATATATATGTGTGTCTTTTTTATTAGTTATAGTGTGAGCAAGATACATATGCTGTCTGAAAGCAACTGCTGTTCATCTTGTTGGCTCACTTACGCTGGCATCAAGGAGAACCCTTTATAAACTATTCAATGTAGAGAATCTAGACATCTATGATCATGTTGGATCATTATCCTTCTGCACATTTCTAAAGTTGTGAACGAGAACGAGCTTGTAGGGAACAACTGTAAGCATTCACATGTATAATAGTAAGTGGGACATACGCACTCTCAAGAATGAACATCATGCACACACCTATACAACTATTATTAGGAAGTAACCTGTGTATATAGCCACTCAAGTCTCTTTACGGAAAACATATCAGCAACTTTGTTCAACTCTATTGAACATTTCCTCAACAAAGGATTTAGGTTGGCCAGTTTCCCAAGTTGAAGGAAGTGATTAAGATAAATGCAGCCTGCTAGGCCACAAAAAATAGTACAGGAACATCTCACGTTCTTCATAGAAGTTTGACTACATACATGAATGCGCAGTGCATAATACCTAACCAAAAACGAGGTGTCCCTTTATATCGGATGCTACCACTATATTCCAATCATAACTGATCTGATTCAGGCACATGGAGAGCTTATGGTTAAATGAGGTAGCAGTCCTGGACTATGAATTGCTAAGACAACCAGCCTGAGATCAATGGGACATTGGGACCGAAGCCATCATATCCTTCCACTTTATTTCATCGTCAACATTCCCATTATGACAAGTATAACATCTACAGTTGGAACTTGTAAGTTGGAATAGTATCTGCTGTTATACCATGTTATACATTTCAGAGCCATGGGGCTCATGAGCTCCTTTTACTTATTTAAAGGTATTATATGTGTATAGACGAAGGTGTTAGAGAATATATAAAACTAATTGAGTTAGCCTTATATAATAGCTTAAATTATTGTGGTAAAACGGTCAATTTAACATGATATCAGAGCCTTAATGACCAAATGGTCACGAATTCGAATCCTACCACCCACCTATTCTAATTAAATTAAGCACAAAGTAAAATAGGCCTATGCAAATTTCAAGCCCAAAAAGCTTTCGCTTGAGGGGGTGTATTAGAGAATATATAAAATTAATTTAGTTGGCATTACACAATAGCTTAAGCTATTGTAGTGAAACGGTCACGTTAATAGAAGATTACTTAACTAATAGGTGTCTTGTTTATAAAATTAGTTATTACCATAACGGGTATTTTAAATTCACATATATTGAAATTATGGATCTAATGTCGTGGACTACTAGAACTATCCTTTACACGTTGCCCACAAAAATATAAAAAAAATATCTATAAAGAGACAGAGTTTATGGTAATGTGTTAGATGGTGGTGGTCGGTATATAAGTATATTAGGTAGTGGCATCAAAATGTCACTTTCCACCTCCATTTCCAGTAATGACAACTTCGTCTTCTGGTGCCGGCAACCGACCACTTCCACCGCCTTCCAGTTGATTAGTGCCATATATTCTTAGTTTGCTGTATATAGTTTGTTCTTCATCTTCTAATTCTATACTTTAATTGTTCTTATTCTCCTACATTCATTACCAGTACTTTCTTCCTCTGGAAATATCAAGCACTTACTAATCTGCACGCTTTGTTTCTTTCTCTTTGGCGCTCGTGCCTTTCCACTTTTCTTTATGCGACACATGATATTCTTCAAGAGTCATTTTGATTAATAAGCTTTTCCGAATCAAGCAAACTTAGGTCAAGAAAAGAACAAATATCTAGTTCCTTCTATTATAAAAACTCTTTGGAATTTTGAAGTTCTAACTCCAATGCATCTAACTAAACAACAACTAAAACAACATTAACAACATTTAAAAAAATTTCTGTAAAAGTACAGGTCAATTTTACGCAGTCTTATCTTTAACTAATACTCTCTCTGATTCATAATAAGTGTCGTTTTAGAAAAATACATGCTTATTAAGAAAGCTAATGAAATTATAGATATACCCTTATTAATTAAGATGAAAGAGAAATGAAAGGTTAATTTTGCCTTGAAATTGTGATCTGCATAATTAAGATGAGAGAAAAATGAAAGGTTAATTTTGGAAGAAAAATTATAAACATGCATACAAAGTCAATAATGACACTTATTTTGAATAATTAAAATGTATCTAAAACGACACTTATTATAAATCGGAGGGAGTAATATTTTTACTTTATCTATATCTTTTATTTTTGGTGCATAAATTATCATAACGTGTAAATTTATGGTCATCTCACAAGATCCATATAAGGTTTTCTCAATCCGTTTGACAGTACCCTATTCATTTATCTTTTAGCTTAGTACGAGATTACAAACTTTCATCGATTTAGAACACAGCCAATATTCTTCTTGCTCGTCCAATGATTTTTTTTTATTTTTTTGTTCTTTGCTTTCATTGTCATTTGCACATGTACAGTACAAGGTTCTTGAGTGGATGTCCATCTCCACTATCACAAGACAAGCAGACCAAGGTTCCAAACTTTCAACCCTAGTTATTTTGGCTGGTGGCGAAGTTGCTCATAATAGAAGTATTCAGAAGGACATCTAATCTTTGGTCTTGTTAACTTTTTCGTATATAATTATAACCTTTAGCCTACCAGAATATATACCTACAGAGGTATACATGGTCGCAGAGTAGCCTAATTAAATGTAACGTTTATGGATATTTAATTTGGTAGAATATGATTGTCCTAGCAACCACATGTCACTCGGGAGCCGTCCCTCTCCAAATTTGGTTATAGAAATTTACTGAGTTGTTTAATTTAGAGATCAAAGTTCTTTATTATCTCTTCTTGTATCCTAATTGCACGAGTTTCATCATACTGAAACACACAACTACATATGATTTCTAGTGTGATTTGACCCAGTAGTAACACTGATTGATTGCATACATATTAGTTAATTTAATACTGTTTTAAGTTATTTAAAAAAAAATTTCTACCCTTGCTTTTAAATGTTACGTTTTAGTTTGTTGTAATAAAGGTCAAGTTAACTATGTTATCTGGCTGTTGGAGGAAAAAAAAAACCAAACTTAAAACTTTCATACTGAGCCGAATTCGCTAGAGATATGGGCATATGGGTGGAATTATTAATCACCGAACTTTATTTTCTGTCATATTCAATTGTCTATATTTATGCCTTTCCTTTTCATGACTTCGGCTTCGCATGACCAGGCCCATGGTTTCATTGAAACCAAGTGTAATCCACCTCGCAATAGAATATCTATCTCCTATGGAAACTTCAACCCTGGAATAAGAATACCAGTTGTAAAAAAAAAAAGAGGGTAAGACTAGCTGATTCAGTAGTATTGGTCACTATATACAGTGGTTAACAACACTTCGATGAACGTTAAGGTGTTGTTTAGTTCCACTTTTATTTTTCTGTTGTTGTTTTTGATTTCTGATTTCTGTTTTTGGTTTCTATTTTTTTTTCTTAAAAAAACAAAAATCTGGTTGGTTGAGATTTATAATATAAAAACTGAAAACAAAAACCTGTTTGGTTGAGATTTCTAATAAAAACTGAAAACAAAAACATGTT
>JANIHY010000005.1:65615713-65626906 GCA_027479065.1 Erythroxylum brevipes | reverse complement strand
TTAATAAATGTACATTGGCCCAAAATTCATCATATGTTCCAATAAACCGAACGACTCAGTTCCCAGCTTAAACCCTTAAACCCTCACCCAACCGGTAGCCATAAGACCACAGCGTTGAGCCACAGCTACAAAAGAGACTCGCGGCGGCAATGGTGAAGGCCTACCTTCGATACGAACCGGCGTTGGCCTTCGGTGTCATAGCGTCGGTTGAGTCGAATATATCGTACGACTTCTCTGGGAAGCATATTCTCGCTCCGGCGCTCGAGAAGATTGGAGTTTGGCACGTCAGGCAAGGTGTCTGCACCAAGACCCTTGCTCCGTCCAACTCCTCCCGTAATAGTCTGTCGCTTGCCGTTACTTCGATTGCATCGTCTCCTTCCTCACTGGTAATGTTTCGATATCAATTGCTTGTTGATTGAACTGTTTGTTGAATAGGATGTTTTCCAGGGTTTATATCTCTCGAGTAGCCACAAATGTATATATCGAGTCTAAAAAGATATTTCTTTTAAGTGCATACTGTGTTAAATTTCATAATTTCTATATGAAGTTGTTCAGTTTAATTATATTTTGAAATGATGAATTAGGATGTGAAAGTTATATTTTCATTTGGTCTCCAGATAGCAAGTGGTTATGGAGACGGTAGTATAAGAATTTGGGATAGTGAGAAAGGGATTTGTGAAACCACGTTGAATGGGCACAAAGGGGCAGTCACTGTTTTGAGGTACAACAAGGCTGGGTCTTTGCTTGCATCTGGAAGTAAAGATAATGATGTTATACTGTGGGACGTGGTTGGTGAGGCTGGTCTTTTTCGCCTTCGTGGGCATCGTGACCAGGTTTGTTTGTTGAGATGTTTCATAAATGGTGAAAAACTGTTGGGTTTGTTTTACATTTCCCTTTTTTTCGTTGCCATTGTCTTCACTGCAGGTTACCGACCTTGTTTTCTTGGAATTGGGTAAAAAGCTTGTTAGTTCTTCCAAAGACAAATTTTTGAGGGTGTGGGATCTTGAAACCCAGCACTGTATGCAAATAATTAGCGGTCATCACAGTGAAATTTGGTCGATGGATGTTGACCCTGAAGAAAGGTACTTGGTCACTGGTTCTGCAGACCCAGAGCTTAGAGTTTATACACTTAAGCATGAGATGGTGGATGGACAATCTACAACAGAAAATGGAACTCAACCTGTGAACTATGGAGATTTATCTACTCAAAATAAATGGGAAGTTTTGAAGAAGTTTGGGGAAATTCAAAGGCAAAGCAAAGATAGAGTTGCAACTGTTAGATTCAATAACTTGGGAACTTTGCTGGCTTGTCAAGTGGCTGGAAAAACAGTGGACATATATTGTATTCTTGATGATGCTAATGCAAAGCGTAAAGCAAAACGGAGGCATCGTAGGAAGACAGAGAAGAAATCCTCAAAAGGGGCGGCTGATGTAGCTGCAGGTAAAGATGAAAAAGTTGATGTTGAAGAAGACAGAAATGACACCAGCATTACCGTTCTGGATGTTTTCAAGCTGCATCAAGTAGTTCGAGCAAGGAAAAAGATCTGTTCCATTTCCTTCTGCCCTGTGACTCCAAAGAACTCTATGGCTACTTTAGCACTGTCTTTGAATAATAACTTACTGGAATTTTATTCTCTTGAAAGCAACGCATCCACAATGTCGTTTTCTATTGAGCTTCAGGGACACCGGTCTGATGTCAGAAGTGTTACACTTAGTTCAGACAATACGCTGTTGATGTCCACAAGTCATAATGCAGTAAAATTTTGGAATCCAAGTACCGGTTCTTGCCTTAGAACTATTGATTCTGGGTATGGACTATGCGGTTTAATTGTTCCACATAACAAATATGCCCTAGTTGGAACTAAAGAGGGCAAGATAGAACTCATTGATATTGGGAGTGGCACTTGTGTTGAGGTTGTGGAAGCGCATGGTGGTTCTGTGCGATCGATTATTGCTGTTCCAAATGAAAATGGATTTGTCACAGGCAGTGCAGATCATGATGTGAAGTTTTGGAAATATCAAATGAAACAGAAGTCTGATCAAGTATGGCCTTCTCACTACTTTTTGTAATTATAGTATGCTTTTTTTTTTATATTGGCAAATTGATTCTTTATGGAATACAATTGCATGTCAAAGAACTCAAGTAAAATGTTTTTACTTGTTTACAGGATACTAAGCAGCTAACAGTGTCAAATACAAGGACTATGAAGATGAATGATGATGTTCTAGTGGTTGCAATTAGCCCTGATGCTAAGTACATTGCTGTTGCACTCTTGGATTGTACAGTAAAGGTTAAGAGTTCTTTGAGATATCTAGTTTTATGCTTTCAATGCCTTTGTCATTTTAGTTGAGTGGTGAATAAAAGATTAAGCAGGTGCAGATTGAAAAAAAAGAAGAAGGAATTATTATAATGTCAAAGGAGGTGGAAAGTTATTCTGTCTATGTTGATGATAAACTTGATGAGTTTTCAAACAATTTTAGGTTGGTGTCTGGTTATATCTTTTGGAGCTCTTGAATTCTGCATGGACCCTACATTTATATGCATCATGTGTAGTCAGTTAAAAACTTTTATCCCAATAAACGTACATGTGTAACTTGTGCTACCACCTATCATCAAAATTTTCTGAAACGAATAAAAGTTGCTATTCACATTGTAATTTCTATAAGAAGGGAGAACTAGAGATTGTGAAACTGTCAGTAGTAATTGTAATGAGAAGATGGAAGGTTAGTAAAGTTATAATGCCTCTTCTTTCTGAGAGGCATATGACATAATTCCATTACATCAAGCTGAAGGTTTGAAGGCATCAACTGATTACTGATTGTATCAGTCCTTGCTTATTCTGATACTTATGAAGTCTGAGTATTTTTCCAATTTACAAGAAGTAATCAGGATAGGAATTAACTAATCAGTTTAACAGTTTTGTTTATATCAAATGTTTCGTGATGGTAGCTTATAACTTCTAACTTTGTTTTTTTATAGTTTCCATTAGGATTATTTATTCTGGAAAAAAAATTGTTTGTTCCTTGAGTCATTTATTTTTCTCATATGCTGAAGTCCATGATCCTTCAGGTATTCTTCATGGATTCTTTGAAATTTTTTCTGTCATTGTACGGTCACAAGCTCCCGGTGCTATGTATGGACATATCATCAGATGGGGCTTTGATGGTTACAGGCTCTGCAGACAAAAATTTGAAAATCTGGGGGCTGGATTTTGGTGATTGCCATAGGTCTCTTTTTGCTCATAATGACAGGTGCTACACACTTATAGCAGCTTTTGTAGATATGCTTTTCTCTTTGATTTGGGTGATATATTGTTTTACAATTCTAATAATCTCTGTATGTCTAGTGTCATGGCCGTGCAATTTGTTCGCAACACGCACTACATGTTTAGCGTGGGGAAAGATCGCCTTGTAAAATACTGGGATGCTGATAAGTTTGAGTTGCTTCTAACACTTGGAGGGCACCATGCAGATGTTTGGTGTCTTGCAATCAGTAACCGTGGTGAGTTTGTTGTCACAGGGTCTCATGACCGATCCATACGCCGTTGGGATCGTACTGAAGAGCCATTTTTCATTGAGGTATTTTCTTTTTTCTTTTTCTCCCCTTTGAGTGTTTGGTAGTTAATTTGTTTCTCCTGACGTATCCTTACTGCAGCTTGATTTGAAAATTTTATATGTCAGTAACACATCAAGTAAGATATATCATTGATTTTGCAGGAAGAGAAAGAAAAAAGGTTGGAAGAAATGTTTGAGGACCTTGATAGTGCATTCGAAAACAAGTATACACCCCAAGAAGAGCTGCCAGAGGAAGGGGCTGTTGCCTTAGCAGGAAAGAAAACTCAGGAGACTCTCTCGGGAACCGACTTGATTATTGATGCTTTAGATGTAGCAGAAGTAGAAATGAAACGTATTGCTGAACATGAGGTATAGCGGTGCTCCTTATGACTTTGTTTTCCCTTATTTGATGTTTTTGGCTCATTAGGTAATACCTTCACTTTTTTTGGACATAATGACCTTTTCCATGTAACATGATGAGGGGAAGCTTAATGTTGATTTGAGCTTGGGAAGACCTGATTCTTATGCATCTGTTTTGAAACTGGCATATTTATATATTTCTCAGGAGGAGAAGATCCATGGGAAAGTTGCTTCCTTCCAACAAAATGCTGTCATGCTTGGCCTGTCTCCATCTGATTATGTTCTCCGTGCACTCTCAAATGTTCACACCAATGATTTGGAGCAGACGTTACTGGTATGTAAGAAAATTGTAGCTGGGCTATCCATTTGTTTTTTAACTATCTAGCTATCCATTTGTTTTTTAACTATCTACTGTTTTTGGTTGGAGAGAATTGCTGCATGCTGTAGTTTTTTAATAAACATGTCTAGCAACCTGTTTAACTTAACAGTTTGAATCATAGATTATGTAAAACTTTTTTCTAGTTTTCTAAATCATGACTTTGGGTCGTATGTCTTTCACTCACTCTTACTCCAGAAGCCAAATAGAGAATTTTCGTTGTTCTCTTATCTTGTACATGAAACATAAGTAATCTGGTGTAGTTTAGCAAAGGCAACTCCAGTTATTGTGGCCATCCTGATGTAGTCAGACTTAGTTGCAACCTTTTCTGGAACACTTGATATTGCTGGTTGTCATGCCGCATTTTCCTTGCAGTTACCTGCAATTTTTGGTTCACGATCTCTCTCTGCCTCTATATCTAATTGATTGTGCCTACTTTATTTAAACTGCTATATGATATTGTATGTCCTGTTTTGGAAATTAGGGGCTTTTGTCAACATGTAATTGAAATAATTGAATCTGGCTTCTGTCCTGTTGCTATTTCATTTGTGAGTTATTGCTGCTTAGCAGAAATTTTTCTTGTCCAGGCTTTACCATTCTCAGATGCTTTGAAGCTCATAGCCTACTTGAAAGACTGGACCACTAATCCTGACAAGGTTAGCACTAGCAGATGTGAAAAAGACACGTAGTTCACTGAGTTACATTTGTGTTATGCAATCTACCGTCTTTCCTCTAAATGAAGTTTGGAGCTGCTCTATGATGGTTCATATTCACGGTTCCTAACCAAAGAACTTTCTGTTTCTGTACTTTCAAATCATAACAACTGATGGAAATCATCACTCATTTTTGCAATCCAGGTTGAGCTTGTTTGTAGGGTTGCTACAGTGTTATTGCAGACACATTATCACCAGCTGATTAACACCCCAGCTGCAAGACCTGTGCTGACTGTTCTCAAAGATATCCTTTATGCAAGAGTCAAGGTAATTGTAGAATTTTAGTGAACAGATACTTCACTGGACTTGAAACGTTTAGTTGATTCCAATAATGCACAATTTATTTTGGTTTGAGAGTCATGCGGGCACTTCATCTTATTCTATTTTGAAATATAGCTAAAGATATTTGGGATTGTGCATTAATTAAATAGTATGAACTTGTTTCAGGAATGCAAGGATACTCTTGGTTTCAATCTTGCAGCAATGGATCACCTCAAGGTATGTAATTCAATTTGAGATTCGGGAAACAAAACCTGGGATCACATTGCTGAGTTGGTATGCGTTTTTCCCTTTCAAAGTTCTGACTCTTGTAATCCTTCATGGTCCTTTCAATATGCTCAGCAATTAATGGCTTCCAGATCAGATTCACTCTTTCGAGATGCAAAAGAGAAGCTCCTAAAAATTTGTTCACTACAGTCCAAACGGTTGGCAGAAAGGTCAGATACAGGAGAAGGAAAAAGAAAAAGGAAAAAACAGAAGAAATCAAAATGAGGGACAAGCATACATGAAGTTTACAAGTTAAAATCAAAGGAATTCTCTTGGCATGCTTCAGCATTTGTAACTTCGTCTAATACTGTTGAGATTGACGCAGAAGCTTCACACCGCAGTCAGATTTCAGTTGAGGAATTGAAGAGCAACTCTCCGCTTGGCGGGTGATGGAGTCGAGGATGCTTCTATTTTTTACATGAATCCTGGGCGTCAATTTTTGGCGATTACTTGGGCTTGTTTTCAATTATATTTACTAGGCATTGCATGCCCAGTAAAGTTCGTCAGATGGATTATTCAGGTATATATTCATTTGAGCAAATGCTTAATAGGAATTGTATATGGAAAGCTCTTTTTGTAATGCGTTTAGATGCTACGTATCGTTACTAGCAGCTTCGTAATACCTGAAAATACTCATTGTGTGTTAAAAGTTCAAATGAAGTAAAACTTGGGAATGCGAATACATGTGTACTTCCATTTACATTTGGATACGTTATCATAACTACTCTTATCGAAGTATGAAACATTCTGTGGATTGTCGAAGTCATAGGTTAGGCCATGCGAATACGCATGTACTTGCAGACAGTTTTTCTATGTTTTTTCACTTGAAGTTCTTGCCCTCGTAAGTCTGACCGAACTGCCAGTTTTTAGGAGCAACATGCCATGAAGTTGAGGTCCTTCCATCACTTGTTTTAACACGGAAGCTTAATGACTCGCCAACCAAACTACAACTGGTTTTCCAGGTTGAACCCCAATCACGATCCATTTTTGTCCATTTCAGCTTGTCATTACCCTTCACTTGCAGGCTAACAACATCTCCAGCTCCTCCAACGTTCCACACAGTGACCTGATAGAACCAGGGATTTCCATTTATTGTGAACCTGATGCCTCCTTGCTTCTTGCATGGAACTCTGCAATCAGAACCAAAAACTAGTAAATCTAAGAAATGATATCGAATCATGGTTGTACTGTAGATTGTTTTATAATTTGGTGGTAGAACGATACGACTGTTGACTATTTCAGAAGCAATCAAAGCTATGTAACCTGCGATATTCGACAGGAGTGATGCCAGCCGTGTGCTCAGCAAGTTGATTAAAAACAGGCTTAGCAATGTCGAAATGCTCGTTGGGTGGATTGCACCAGCCTCCATTGTCACTAGCCAGGGCGTAGTTTGGAGGGCAGTTGTCAGTTGCAGTAATAATAATTGAAGGCTGTCCTGGTTTGCACCATTGAGGGTTGTCAACGCATCTGATCTCGTAGCAAGCACCACAGGCCTTTCCTTTCTGGAACATGACATCGCTCAATGCTGCTGTGCTCATGCCATAGCCTTGGGATACCACATCTTTGTAGTTGCATGCTCCCCCTACATTACAAAGACAAAATTTTAGCTTCGAGCTAGTGCAGGAACAACACATCTGAGGATTTCAAGGTTTTTGAATCCAAAAAATTCATGCAAATCAATAAAAAAACTGGACACTGAACCGATTGTGATTTGTGAGGCAAAAGCAAAAAGGTTGGTGAGAACTTACCGAATGTCCCTGAGCCACCTTCATAAAAGGTGGCACGTGCTTTCTTCCAAGGGCCAGGTTTGAACGGAGGCTTATGATGTTTCGCAGGCGGAGTTTTAATATGATTTTGTCGTCCAATTGCATGGTGAATGGCAACTTTCCCTGCAATGGTTGCACGGCAATTAGGCAACACAACCGTTAAAAGCAGAAAAGCTGCATAGAAACCTCTCAAAGGCCATGCCATTAATTACTGCTAGAATGGGAAAAACTTGGTTTTGATTGTATTACAAAGTTTTTAGATGTTCCCTCAGTTGGCTGTGTTTTATATTGCAAATGTTTGTTATGAATGTCTATACATAGTCAAGGCCATTATTGATGGGATCTATGCAGAGCTGGCCGCTAGCTATGCGCTTTCCGCATGCACCTTCCATTGTTAACAGAAGGTTAAGATACACATCAGCCCATCCAATATGGTCTCTTTCAACGTTTTTTCAATAGGTCAATGATCTCTAAATAGAAGCTTCATTAACCGAACCTCCCCCTTTCACTATATACTATATACAGTACATAAGAAAGATCTAAGTGCAGTATCGATCCACGAAAATTTTCTACCAAATTTACCTCTTTAAGGAAAACATTAGTACTGTGAATAAGCTTACGTTTCAAGCGACAAGTGCATTAGATTATATGATATTTACTAAATCAATGTAGAAGGGACCATAAGTATATGGCTGGAAAATAGAGCAAGGCTCCACCTAAAAAGCAAGTAGATGGAAGTCCCGTCATCTTAACTTAGAACTGTTTACTACAAATGCCATATAAAACTGTTAGTGAGAAGTGAGATTTTAGACAGAGAGAACTTATGTTGTCACTGAGGAGCAAATTTTAGCTCTGGCACAGGAAGTGATCTATGGCTTTATTTATAATAGTAGTTTTGATCACTGACTACTAATATCGGTAGAGAGGATCAGCTCGTTTTCAGAGACTTGAGAAATTAGTGAAAAACTGAAGGGGGCTAATTATTTCGCAAACTTTCTACAAACTTATTTGGCACGAATAAAATAAAAACAAGCAAACCGAAATAATAAAAACACCAGAAATTTGGTAACGTATCGTCTACGGAGCCTTCACCCAGCTTAATCACTTTCACCCAAGTACAATAATTTTACTCAAGACTTTATTGAGCCGACACCACTCAATCCTTTATACTATCTCTCAATCTCACTTCCGGTGAAAGATTTTCACATCCAATAGTACGACCGCCTCGTACTAATCTCGTTAGAGGATTTGTCTAACTACGTTCACTCAAAACAATAATAAATAAAAATAGCTCAAGTATTTAATCAACTGAAAATTAAATAATAAAAATACTTGAGACAAAAGAAAGACTTCCCTGTGACTTTTATTCTCTTGAAATAATCCAGCTAAAATTCTCCATCATAGCTCACCCTTTTCTTTGCAGAAAAACGACTCACGATGTTTCTTCAATCTAAAAGCATTCACTTCACTGAATATTAACTTTACTGTATCATAAAATCCAGACGTGTATAATTTCTGTGCCCACAAATACGCCTTCACCGTAGTTCATACAAGGACAAGTTAATCACACAACCTATGCGCAGCCAACAATGCTTCCTCAACTTCCACCATATATATGAAAGACATAAGATGCAGTGTTCAGCTATAAAAGGACAATCGTCATACGCAGCCAGCAAAGTTTATTTCAAAGACATATGAAACCTCCACTGTGTCAATGATTCACGCACACACCAAACTTACTAAAATCAATAATCTGTGACATAATACTTAGCTCGTCCAAAACTAATGTGCGCAGTTGGAATCACTTCTATTTTATACACATGACCCACACACCCAGGCAGTAACACCCACTCACATTCTTTTTCCCAGTAACCTACTCTTAATAGACTTACATTGAAGCCCAATCACTTGATGCATATGTTGATAGGCTTCAATTTAAAACCCAATCTCTAGATGCATGTTTTAGATAGACTTCAATTAAAACACAATTTGCACATCTGCTACATATCCATGTATATGATTTGAACTTCTATTAAAACACAATCTTCACCCATCTTCATTAATCCATATTATAATTTTAATTTTCTTATATGTCCAATTCAAACTGCCAAAACTAACTAAAGAATATATAAAATATATTCTAACAATCTCCTCCTTTTTGACATTTTTGTCAAAACTCTAGCACTTTACATAAATAATCATAATTGGACATATAAAGGTGAAATTTACAATGCCCCCCTTAATCAAATATCAAGTTCCAAAGAACATCACAATTATCTACATTTCTCCCCTTGGGACAAAAAGATGCCAAAAAGTAAGACAAATAGTCAAATATATACCTTGAAATCTCCCCCTGAATGGAACATTCACCATAAACAATCTGATATCTTTCCCTTGGGACAAAAAACATAATCATAATAATCACCAATAGATGCAGCAAAAGAATCATAAGCACGCCAAGAAGATAATTTACCACCACTCAAAACACATGCCAACATATCACTGCTGACTTCAATTCCATCTTCACCAGACTGATCAAATTCATAAACCCAAGCAATGAACTATAAGTGTTGCTAGTGTAGTGAGAGACAGAGAGACCCGAGAGAGAGACCTACACTGATGAGAGAGCTGAGGAGTCTTCGGTAGAGCCAAATAGAAATCACACTGCAAACTACTAAAAAGATGAGACGACAATAGCAACTTAAAACTAAAGAACTAAAAACAAATAATTTCTTTTTCTTTTCTTTTTCTTTTTGTTTTTATTTTTTAACACAAAAAAATACTTCAAAAATGTAAAGCATGTAATCCCTGTGCCCGTTGAAGAATTTCAAACTTGGGCTTATTTCTTGTCACATTATCTCAGTTATTGATTTCTTCTTCAGAAGTAACTGACTTGTCCTCTGTTTGACCAGTTACTTTACAAACAGTAATTAACTATGAATATGTACAATTTCTTGTTTTTCCTTCACTTCGTTTTTGTACTTATACTTGACCCTTTCTAATCCAAGCTTGCTTTGATATTATGAGATGCTACTGAAAATTTAATGGATAGTGTCTAGATTTTTGATTTTGACCCCTTTGAAACATCATCTGTAACATTTTGTAGTATCTCGGCCTTATATGCTCGATAACTCCACAAAAATGACATGTTGGTACAAATCATCGATTCATCCTTGAAGTTTCTTCTTGGATAGATCTGGATATGTCATCTTTCTTCTCATTCACTTTAGAACACTCACCCTTATAACCAATGCCTTGAAGATCCCTTTTAACTTTACCAATTTTCAACAACTTTTCTAGCTTTTTGGTACCTCCATTTAACATTTTCAATCCCTTTTCGGTTCTTACTAATTTTATTCTAGCTTCACCAAGCTCATTTGATGTCAATATCAATTTCTTTTCTAACCTTTGGATGGTGTTCTTCATGGAGAGATTCTCTTCCTTCAATCTTTTATTCTTTCTACATATTTTTACTCATTTTTTGTACATTAATTCGTAAGCCTCGTAAATGTTCTCCATTTTATCACTTGACTCACTTTCATTACTATCATAATCTGAGATCGAGCTTTGAGCTGAATTGTTTACATTTTTCCAAAATTTCTAGATTTACTCACTTTTTCGTCTTTAGTTACTTCCTTTTTGGTTACTGTTAAGCAAGTAACTGGACTTTTGCTATGTCAGGCAACCAATGCAACACCATTCACTTTTTCTTCTTCACTTTTGGATTCGTTATCACTCCAAGGGCTTGTATAGGAATTTTCTTTTCTCTTCTTCATGGTATTAGCACACTCCGCTTGAACTGTAACACCCCAAATTAGGGGTTAGCATATTAAGCAAATTTAGTCCGATTTATGTTCTGTCTCTTTGATATGTTGGC
>JANIHY010000005.1:65600289-65615613 GCA_027479065.1 Erythroxylum brevipes | reverse complement strand
CAATTAAGTCCATATGTACACCAACTTCTCCAATTTAGCTTTCTAAATGTCTAATAAGTCTATAAATCATGTCTAATAACCTCTAAGGCATTAGAATACATTTAATTTAACCACCACGGTCTTATCCATCCGATGGACTCGGTTTTACACACTTAAAAACTTACGTGTTAGAAATTTCCAAGATTTCGCATACCGATGAACGTAATGTTATATATCGATCACTGGCATATGTACTAAAAGGATTCAATTACATATTTAAACTCATATACAACCATGTATATGACAATATACAGTAGTATCTCCAAATGCAAAACAACACAAAAGGCTCGGAAAATCTGGTGTTACACTTTATTTGAGTTATTTTTGGAAGGAATTATTTAGAGTTCAAGACACTATGCTTAAAATTTGCTCCTCCTATCATCTGGAAACGGATGGATAAATTGAAGTTCTCAATCAATGTTTAGAAACCTATTGTGATGTTTTGCTTTCGAGCAGCCCAAACATTGGTCCTATTGGATTTTATGGGCTGAACTATGGTACAACACTACCTTTCATATATCCACAGGTTCCACACCTTTTGAACTGGTCTATGGCAGAAAACCTCCAACACTAGTTCGGTATTTACACGGTGAAAGAAGGTAGAGGCTGTGGTAAAAGAATTGGTAGATAGAGATGAAGCTTTACATCAGCTCAAATACAATCTTCAGTGAGCTCAAGACCAGATGAAGAAGTATGCAGATAGGAAGAGGACTCCATTAGCCTTCACGGTGGGAGAATGTGTATTTCTCAAGGTCTACCCTCACAAACAACTTACTATGGCCCGACAAGTTAATCAAAAACTAGCAGCCAGATATTTTGGTCCTTTTCAAATTCTAGAAAAACATGGATCTGTCGGTTATAAGCTTAACTTCCACTACATTCTAGAATCCACCCTGTTTTTTATGTGTCTCAATTAAAGAAAGCTGAGAGACACTATACGATTGAGAAAAACTTGCCAGAAGGCATAGAGGTCGACTTGACACTTAATTTGACAGTGGTTAGTTCATTGGAAGGGTAAACCGATGGAGAAAGGGAGTGAGAAGTGAGAAAGGGATTCAGTGAGAAAGGAGTGAGAAGTGAGATTCTAGACATAGAGAACTTTTTTTTCTCCCTGAGGAGCAAATTCTAGCTTTGGTATAGGAAGTGAACTACAAATTCACTTGTAATAGCAGTGTTGATCACTGATTATAATCAATAATATACTTACCTCTAGCATACTAAGCTAGAGTTTCTATCAAAAACTAATTGCAATGTACTTTTAACGCTCGAACATATAAACCTTGAATTTGAAAACAACAAGAAAACCACTTAAATTGCCACTAAATTTATGTTCACAAATCACAATAGAAGGTAAATAGAACAGTAGAGGGTATACGTGCAACTCAATTAAGCTCAGAAACAATGTCCTTATGTTATGGATGCGTTTATAGGTCAGTCCTACAAGCGGAAGGAACGCTGAAGCCTTGCCGATTTAGAAGTTATTTAGTTAGATTTTATTTTAATAAAAGATAAGTTGTGCCGATTTAGAAGTTATTTAGTTAGATTTTATTTCAATAAAAGATAAGTTGTACCGATCTTGAAGCTATTTAGTTAGATTCTATTTCAATAAAAGATCAATCGTAATCTGGCAATTGTTACAGCGAGATAGCCATTACTTATTTTAGAAACTTAATATGTTAGGATTTCTATTGCTTGTAAAACATTGCCTATTTATGGCTTTATTGAGGAATAGAAACGGAAAACAGAAAATTATTTCAATTGAGATTTGAGTTCTCTCTAATGAATTCAGAGGTTTTAGGTTCCCTTTGCCGAGTCAAATTCCTTATTAAAATAGGTCGACACAAGAACTCGAGTAAAGGCAAGAACAAAGATTATTTTCTTGATTTTGATTTCTGTGTGAATCACCTTGTGACACGATCTATGAGTCGGGAACGTAACAATTTGGTATCAGAGCCCAACACTATGGGTGATGATAGGGAAGCAAGAATAGAGGGACGTTTTGAGGAAGAACGCGCTTATGTGGACTCCAAATTTGCAACAATGGAACTAAGGATAGTGCAGATTATGCAGGAGCAGTTTGCAGCATTAGGATTTGGAGGTCGTCAAGTGCAAAAGACAGGGGAAACAAGTAGTTCAACGTCACCCTGGAAGGATCAGTCGATGGTTGCCACAAAAAGAATAGGGCCGCAGGACCTTGCGCAGGACCTTCCAACACCAACCATGGCACCTCGATTTGCCAAGATGGATTTTCCCACCTATGACGGCTGAGAAGATCCATTGATTTGGGCCCACAAGTGTGAACAATTCTTTGACAATCAAAGGACTCCTGAAGCAGAAAAGGTGGGTCTTGCAAGATTCTATTTGTTGGGCGAAGTACAGTTACGGTATTATCAATTGAAAAGAACTAGAGGGATGATGAGTTGGTCAGAATTCCAAAAACAATGCTTTCAGCGTTTTGGACCTCCAGGAAGTAATAATCATGTTGGGGAGTTGGTCACTTTACGACAGACAGGGACTGTAGAGGAATACCAATGTCAGTTTTAGGAAAGATTGGCTAGATCTGTTGACAAAATCCCATAACACCTTTATGTTGATTTGTTCATGGCAGGATTGGAAGACATATTGCACATAAATGTCCAGTTGATGAAGCCTCCTGATTTATCTGCAGCTATGAACTTAGTAAGAGCTTATGAGCAAAGGTTACAATTGCAGAAGGGGAGCAACATTAGAAAAGGGGATTGGCAACCACAAAATTCCACCAATCCACCAGTCCAGGAGGCGCGTCAGGTCATTAGTGGGATGCCCTTTTTCAAAAAATTATCGAGAGCTGAGATGGCTGAACGGAAGACTAAAGGTTTATGTTTTAATTGTGATGAGCCTTATTCGGCCACACACCACTGTGAAAAGCTATTTTGGTTAGAATTGACGGATGTGGTTGTGGAGGAGGAGAACAAGAGGATCTTGCTGACACTACACCTGCAATTTCTCTTCATGCAATTTTAGGACAGAGAAACGGAAGTATCATGCAGGTACAGGCTCGCGTGAATCAATAACCTATTCTTGGCTTGATTGACTTAGGAAGTACTCATAACTTACTTAGCCAAGTTGCAGCAAGAAGACTCAGCCTGAATTACTCCCTTAAATAATGCATCTATGGCAACTGCAAATGGGGAAAGAGTTAGCAGTGTTGGAGTCTGTCGCAGCGTGCCTTTCTCCATCGCAGGACACATTTTTTGTGTTGGATTTTTTGTGATTCCTTTAGGGGGTTTTGATATGGTGCTCGGAGTTAAATGGCTAGAAATTTTGGGTCTTATCTTATGGGATTTTGTTGCATTAACCATGTCTTTCAATTGGAGGGGAGATTCAATTTTATTGTAGGGATTGTCCTGTCACAGAGAATGTCAAGCTCACTTCATGGTGAACACGTCGACCACACCACAGCAACTTGATGAGATCTTGTTGGGTTTTAATGATGTATTTTGTGAACCTGAAGGTCTACCCCCTATATTCCATTGTGATCACAGAATATGCCTACTTTCAAGTACAGCTCCTATAGTAGTACGACCCTATAGGTATCCACACTGGCAAAAGGATGAGATCAAGGCTCAATGTGACAAACTGCTACAACAAGGATTTGTACAGCCTAGTCGCTAGCCTTTCTCTTCTCCTGTCCTGTTAGTACCAAAAAAAGATGGCACATGGTGTTCGTGTATTGATTTTCGCGAGTTAAATGCGAAGACAGTTTATGACAAATCTCCCATTCCAGTGGTGGATGAGCTACTTGACAAATTATATGGGGCTAAATTTTTCACCAAGCTGGATTTGCGTTTTGGGCATCATCAGGTTCGCATGGCTCTTAAAGACATTGAGAAAACTGCATTTCGCACTCACCATAAGCACTTCGAGTTTCTTGTCATGCCCTTTGGGTTGACGAACACACCATCTACTTTCCAAGCACTGATGAATGAGGTATTCCAAGATTTTTTGCGTCAATTTGTATTTGTATTTTTTAATGACATATTGGTGTACGGTAAATCATGGGAGGAACATTTGACACACATAAGCAAAGTGTTCATTCTACTGCGGGCTCACAAGCTGTACTTAAAGCGCTCCAAATACAGTTTTGCGTCTACGCAGGTGGCTTATTTGGGCCATATTATTACAAGTGTTGGTGTAGGCGATGATTTGAGTAAGTGCAAGCTATACAGGGTTGGCCTCAACCGCAATCACTTACATCTTTGCGTGGTTTTCTGGGCCTCACAGGATACTACCGGAAGTTCATTCGTGATTAAGAGATTTTGGCAACTCCACTTACTTCTATGTTGAAAAAAATGCTTTTCAATGGACAGATCTTGCATTAGAAGCATTTGCGAAATTGAAAGCAGCTCTCTCTTCAACACCGGTGCTTCATCTTCCAGATTTCACCAAAGATTTTGTGGTGGAGTGTGATGCTTCCGGAGGGGGTATCGGCGATGTTCTTGAACAGGATGGGCATCCCATTGCATTCAGTCGGTAGTTGGCTTTGAGGCATAAAAAACTAGCTGCTTATGAACAAGAGTTAATTGAGTTGGTCAAGGCGGTACAGCATTGGAGGCCTTACTTATGGGAAAGATCTTTTCTTATTAAGACTGACCATTATAGTCTTAAATATTTGTTGGAGCAGCAACTCACCACACCGTCTCAACAGCATTGGTTCAGTAAACTCATGGGATATATGTTTACAGTGGATTTTCGAGCTGGGAAACTGAACTCTACTGCTGACGCCTTATCTAGTAGGAACGTCAATAACATTTCCGTGCACGCCATCAGTTTCCCCCGTTGCTCCTTGCTAGACTCGGTTAAAGCAGAGCTGAAGCAATCTGAAGAGGCCACACTTTTATTTCAACAAGTGGAAAATGGAGCATTGCTGTCAACTTGGTCAGTTATGGATGGATTATTGATGTTTAAAAATAGAATATTTATTCCTGCCAACAGTTCTTTGGTTGCTACGATTCTATCTTCCTATCATGATAGTGCACATGAGGGCATTCAAAAAACTATTCATCGCATTCGTGGGGATTTTTACTGGAAGGGTATGAAAGCTACTATTACTACGTATGTGACAAAACGTCTTGTTTGTCAGCGCAATAAATCTGAATTGCTTAGTCTTGTCGGATTACTACAACCTCTGCAATTGCCCACACAGGTTTGGGTTGATGTTTCGATGGATTTTATTGATGGGCTCCCAAAATCTTAGGGAAAAAGTGCTTTGTTGGTTGTAGTTGATAGATTTTCTAAGTATGCTCATTTTATTTCGCTCGCTCATCCATATACAGCTCTGCGTGTGGCCCAAATTTTCTTTGAACATGTTGTTCGCTTACATGAATTGTCGAAATCCATCACTAGGGACCACGATGTCATTTTCACTAGTAATTTTTGGAAGGAGTTGTTTCGTTTTCATGAAACAAAACTTCAGTTCTCCTCCGCTCTTTATCCACAAATGGATGGACAAACTGAGGTGGTTAACCGCACCATTGAGATGTATTTTCGTTGTTTGGTGGGTGATTCACCACGCAAATGGGTCGAGTGGCTTCCTTGGGCTGAGTATTGCTATAACACCTCCTTTCATATCTCTTTGTAGACTACCCCATTCCATGTGGTTTATAGCCGCAAACCCCTACGCCTCTTAGCTTATGGCAACGGCTCAACCAAGGTTAATGCACTAGAGGTGGCTCTTGTTGAGCGTGATCAATTATTGGAAATGATTCGGTAGCACCTTGCACAAGCGCAACGCAGAATGAAGGACGGGTATAATAAAGGCCATCGCGATGTTGAGTTTATGGTGGGTGATCAAGTGTGGTTGAAGCTGCACCCCTATCAACAGAAAACAGCTAGACTGGCTGTTTACAACAAGTTGTCACCAAGATTTTATGGGCCGTTTTAGGTTTTGCGATGTGTCGCCTCGGTTGCTTATGAGCTAGAACTTCCTCCGGATAGCAAAATACACATCTTCCATGTCTCTCTTTTGAAGGCATTTCATGACTCGAAATTACCCACTTCGACTACTTTACTCTCCTTGATGTTGGGAAAATTACAGCTGTGCCTAAGGCTATTATGCGAGCTCGCATTAACAGAGGTACAAAGGAATTGTTGGTATAATGGAAAGGCTTTTTTGCAAATGATGCAACGTGGGAGTCCTTTGAGAGCTTTGTCCAAACTTATCCTTCATTTCAATTTGAGGACAAGCTGTTTCAACAAGCCAGGAGTAATGTTGTGGATGTGTTCGTAGGTCAAATACTACAAGCGAAAGGAGCACTGAAGCCTTGCTGATTTAACAGTTATTTATTTAAATTTTATTTCAATAAAAGATAAGTTGTGCCGATTTAGAAGTTATTTAGTTAAATTTTATTTCAATAAAAGATAAATTGTGTTGATTTAGAAGTTATTTAATTATATTCTATTTCAATAAAAGATCAATCGTAATCTGGCAATTGTTACAGCGAGATAGGCATTACTTATTTTAGAAACTTAATATGTTAATATTTCTATTGCTTGTAAAGCGTTGCCTATTTGTGGCTTTATTGAGGAATAGAAACGAAAGGCAGAAAATTATCCCAATTGAGATTTAAGTTCTCTCTAATGAATTCAAAAGTTTCAGGTTCCTTTTGACGAGCCTAATTTCTTTTCAAAATAAGTTGACGCAAGAACTCGAGCAAAGGCAAAAACAAAGATTATTTGCTTGATTTTGATTACTGTGTGAATCGCCCTGTGACAAGATCTATGAGTCGGGAACGTAACACCTTATTTTTCCATCGAATCCATCCCTTCTTTCCATGTCAGTGGAATAAGCAGTCTAATGGAAGTCATTGCTTAATAACGGTGTATCAGTCGCTTGTATGCTTCCTTGTCCTTGAAGTAGTACTCTACCTCCGCCTGCAAGTCATGCTCAGAATCATTTTGCATCCAAATCGGATTAGTTGAAAATACTAGATTTCAAATGAACTCTTCTAAACTCGGTGCCTTATAAAATATTTGACGTGCTATCTCTAGCTGGTTCGTCCACTTAAAAGAGATAATAATTCAGCTATTCGAATTAACAGGCTGTTGAGATTGAATGAAAGCTCAAACTTTAAGGTTAAGTAGGAGGGAAATGTAACTCAAGCTAATACGTCCGTATCACAGAAATATTTACGTGGGTATTATATCCAAGGAATATGTGTAATATATAGGATTATATACTATGCAAGGATCATTCAGTTCAAGGCACTACTAGAAAGCACATATTGAAGATACCTTCCGTACGCCTTTGACGGCAGCCAGGAGCTTCTCTCCAATTAGTTCCTCCATAACCTTGTCTTTCTTTAAGGCTTCTAGTGATTCTGAGAGTGATACAGGCAATCTCTGAAGTTTTCCATGAAGGGTAGAAGGGTTTGCATCTGTTCCAAAAATGAAAATATATTCTGATGTCAAACTACAGTTGAGACTAAAGATAAACAAATTAAAATGGCATGGAAGTAACAGTTGGCAATCAAAAGAATCTCGATGTTGACTGAGGACTCTAAGTTCTATATAAAATTCAAATCCCTACTACTCACATTCAGATATCCTTTGGTTACTTTTTTTATAAATGATTTTAGTCAAATGTGACAGTGAAGTGAAGATTAACAAGAGGACAAAAGTAAACATGAAACCTACTAACCTACGTCAACAGATGGCCACCACAAGAACAAAGCTGAATTGAGTCTATACCATTTCATTCAAGAGCCATAGAGGAGAAGAAGAATATTGGATAAAGTGTATAACTCCCTATAATGCTATGGGGATGGATGATTGTTCGGGGACAGAACACCAAGCAAAACAGTCCAGTTTTTTCCAAAACACCAGCTTTACATTACGCCTAATCTATGTGACAAAGCAAGATCAGCTTTATAGTATCATAAAATTAAAGTTCGAAGTCAAAAATTTGATGACGATAAAATGATCGATAATAATCTTACCAACAGGATCAGGTAGTTGGAGATGCCTCCTAAGGCCATCAATGCCAGCAGCAATTATAGCACTCAAACCCAAGTGTGGATTTGCACAGCCATCAAAAGATTTAATTTCAAAATTGCTCACCCAGCCATCCACAATCCCAGGAGGACAGGCAGTTCTGATGGGAGCTTCCCTATTTTCTTTTCCCCAGCACTGATATGCTCCAGTCCATGTGTTGGGCTGTATTCGATCATAACTGTAGACAACCATGACACAAATCAGATTTCAATGTAGTCAGTCTTTTCTGCAACACTTTGCTTTGGAATCTCAACTAAATAGATTCTGAAACGGCAACGCATTTAAGAACAATACTCAAAACTTCTTTCTTTAAGTAATGCTTTATGGAAAACTGTGTTCTGTCATCAAGTAGCTCCACAAACTATACTTACCCAAATATAGCAACAGTTATAAATGGTTAAGAATAGAACATCAAAGCTAGGATACCTATTTGGAACAGGTGCTGTAAATGCCATAATTGAAGGGAAATGATGTAAAACTCCTGCCATAAACTCCTCCCCAGTAGTTGACATTCCATATCGAGAGGATCTATCAGATGCCATAAAAACATTTTCTCCATTCCTCCATATACTGAGATGGACATGGCATCCAGATCCAAAGTCATCTAATGCATACCTACACAAAAAGCAGACTTACATTATGGAAAGAAGTATTGGATCATGAAATATGCAGTGCAGGATGAGTAAATGCCAAATGATAACACAGACAAATGATAGTCACGACTAATCATCAAAACAACTTCCTCTGTACAGATGACAAATGAGAGGCATGTGACTATAAAAGTGTCTTCATCTGCTATTGTTAGTAAGAATGCCTCAACAACAATTTAAACCTTCTTGGCAGGCTGCGAATCTGGTTGCATCTTCCTAAGAACACTGTTAAATTGGAGATGTAGACAAAAGATACATCCCTTGCTATCATGTTGCAGAATAGTAGAAGTATCAGAATAAATTATGATGGAACTTACTTTGGGACAAAAGTTGCCAACAATCCATGTTTCCGTGCAATAGCTCGGATAACTTCACGAGCAAAAATCACATTGTCAGCAGAGTTTGTACAGATTGTGTGCCCCAAAGCCATTTCAAACTGACCGTTACCAGCTTCACAATGTAACTATAAAAGCATCAGAAAATCAAGGAATCAAGAAACGCTCACAATACAGTTGATCAAAGCATGCAAACAGCATCTGTCTGCACATGGGCATGTTTGCAAGAGAGGAGAGGCAATTCAAGAGATAAAGGAATGAAATTGTCATTTTCAGGGAGGTGCAGTATTCCTGTCAGTATTAAAGTTGTACAACATTGGATGCTAGGGGACTTTGGACTATATAGGGTCTAGCTAAGGTAAATCATCGGTAAAGACATAGAATTGCACGTCTTAAAACATGAATTTAGCTTGGGTTAACCTTTTAAATTTTTTTTATTGAAGATAGCAACAAGCACTGCGAACAATTAGAGATCACAGCTTATGCTACTCATTTCTACAAATCCGCCAAGAAGAAACTAGTCTAAAATGAAGCTCAAAAGAAATGAAGAGTATACATCATTAATATAGCATGCCTCTAGAGCTAGCAAGGATTTAATTCAGATGCCAAAAAGTAGTTTGTGTTTGCTACAATACCTGTTCTACTGTAATATTTAAGGAGTGTAGAGCTGCAACAACTTCATGAAATATAGGGGAAACGGCATCAAACCCTGACGTAGAGCTGTAGGAAGTTGAGTCAATCGGCACCCATTCTTCTTTCCCTTCCCTTCAAACAGTTATGGTTAATTTATAGAAACTGTGAAATCCCAATTTAATGTGCAAAAGATAAAGTGTAACTTACCTCAAAACATTCTTCAAGAGGAAGAACTCATTTTCGAATCCTGCATTCATTACCTGATGATATGAATGGGAAAAATAAGACATCTACCAGGAAAATGCAGATCACATTCTTATCTCATAGCAAACACCCTACGACACATAACAACTGACATACCAAGTTAAATTCTTCTTTTAAAACCTTGGAAACCCTTCGTAATGCCTCTCTTGGGCAATACTCCCAAGCTTCTCCAGGTCTAAGATGCATATCGGCTAAAACCATTTCCTCTTCTTTAATCCTTATCAGAAGAAAAACCAAATAAATGTAAGCAATGTACGCAAACAAAAATCATTGTTCTTCTCTCATCATATATATATTTTTGGAAATTATCTTCTCTCATCATATTGTGCAAATAGTAATGATAATATAATTACATTCGAACCAAGAATAATGCATATGTATTGAAATGCGCCATGACATTCTAAATAACAGGAATTGAAACCAGAGAGCCTATGAAGCCATATCAACTTGTGATAATTCTGAGCAGTAACTTGAGTGTATCCACAAGCTGTAGATGTTCTGAAATAAGTGTTAAAGTGACAGACAGTACAAGAGCTTGAAATAGTACCATGGAATTCTTCTCTTAGTTGATAAATCAGGAATCAATCTGATTTCACCTGTTGCACCCAGATTAGTCTCATCTGCTGCACCATCAGAAAATGATGTCATTCCCATACTTGCAAAAGTCAAGCCAACACCATTCTTCTTAATAACATGATCAAAGCGGTTTGCTGGAACAACCTGAAGATATATATAAAAGGTTAAAAGACAGATGGTAAAACATACAGAATAACTAGAAAGTCCCCATTCAATAATTAGTGGGCTAGTGCGATGTCTAGTTTCCACACCTGTCAGACGCCAAAAAAGTAATTAATTATTTACCCGGCATCTGTGTTGTCCAGATGTATCAACCCAAATGACACGGACAAATGAAACACCATATTCTTGAGCTCTATCCTCAGCCTTCCCTGTCTTGGTGGCTACATCTTTTAAATTGAAACTTCCATCAACCACATTGATTTTGTAAAATCCAAGCGCATTGCGTTTAAAAATATCTTTGACTACTTCTATAGCTTCAGCGACAGTAAGATCACCATCAGCACATGCATCGCGCAGTACAGAAAAGATAATTTCACGGGCTTTCTTTGCTCCTGTAAAAACATGAAGCAATGGTTCAAAACAAGTTTTTTAATTTCGTTAGCATCAAAGGAATTTATCTTTATTCCACACCTATACTAAGCCAATGAACAATAACAAAGTTCTCTGGTTTCAACTTACTATGATAATCAGTTAAAGTATGAATCAAAGTCTTATATTATGAGCAATGAGGAATGTTTACTAAGCTATCCATATTGAAACTTAAAATGAAGAAATAGGCTGGAGTGAATTATTTTGCTTCCCCAGCAACAAAAGGCCAACGCACCCCATTTTTCTCTTTATCTGTTGCATAAACCTCTTAACTTTCTCGCAATGCAAAATTTGTAAAAGCAACTGCATTGTATGCCTTTCATATTTGAAAATCTCAAAGTGTTACACATTCCCACATTTTCTGTTATGATTTGAAGATCAACAGTATTTATTAAGAATTTGATGGTTACATGAGATAGACGAGTATGAAAATCTTGTCATTTTCAAGTATGCTTAAGTAGTTATTAGTCATACAAATATAAATCTCCATGAATGATGTTCTAGTAAATATGATACCTATAATATGTATCATGGTCATATGCACCAGCAATATATAAATTATGCATATATCCAGAATTCTATCATGCACAATATAAATGAAAGGCAATCAGAGGTCCAAAGACTGTAAAGACACATACAAGAATAACACTTTGTGCACAGAGAAATTAGAATGTACTAACAGAATCTTGATATCAATGACATCCCTAGCAGAAGAAATATTGATTTGCAAGACTGAACATAGTAGAACTTGCCAAGGACTTCAACGAACCTAAGTAATAAGTTTCAGGAAATGCATAGCCATCACTGCTGTACATTACCTACAAGTTTGTTCACCTTCACCATCAAATCTCATTTGTACACACTAATGAACAAAATGCACATCAAAAGGCAAAGCACAGTTCATCTTTTTGCCAACAAATCACAGGATCAGGACTTCTTATTTCCTTGTTGTCTCTTTCCCTTTTTGTGTGTGTGCAGATGGGTGAATGGTGCGGTGGTGCACTTGGGTTTCTAGGGGATTGGGTGTTAGATGTTAAGAATCATGTCAAAGCCAAAAAAAAAAAAGAAAAGAAAAGAAAAGAAAAGGCACCTCTTGCAAGAAACAAGGTAAAGAAAAAAATTACACAATATTTGCAGAAGGATCACCAATTAGAGATGAAATGTGTAGCAATCACTTTAGAGAATTTCATAGAAAGCTAATACTAACTAAATACATTTCAATATTCTCTGGAATGGAGCTGTTGTCACCTTCTTTGTAGCAGCTAGCTCCAAGAGTTCTTTGACTGAAGATGTCATTCCATGCACGCTAAGTTTGGGAATTGCCAAACCAAAATCAAGATAAACCTGAAAGTTTAAGCATTCGATCAGTTGCAAGGAAAATTGCTGGTTCTACATCACAATTTATCACCTAGAGGAAAAGGTTAATAATGATACTACCTGGGGATAAATGGAGGCTAAATATGATGCTTCCTTTGAAAAGGGGTATGATGCATGTAAAAGAACTATACGACACTTGGAAAAGCGCTTGTCTTCAAGCAGCATTCGCAGATGAAGGGGGTTGGACAAACGCAAATCTAGATCTTTGTCTCCAAAGCTATAAGACAAACAACGTTATTCACTTCAAAGAAAGACCAAGACCACATAAATTGGTTTCTGTTTAATTGTTTCATCGAGGACAAGGAAAGATAGTATAGATCACAAAAATTCTGTAGGAATTTGATGATGGATAAACAGATGAAGATGGTTCACCCCCAACATGGAAACCAATTTTGATTTCAACTTCAAAATCATCTAGGCACAGATAAAATCCTTGGCAAACATGTAGCTATTCTCAACACAGCTCACAACACTCACGAAGACCTTTTAAAAAGCCTTTCATACAGACAACTAAAATCCAAGTATCAGTTCCATTCCCTCAGTTTCAGACATTAGTCAAACCATAGTGTGACTTTAACTATGCAAAAATGCCAATATTATTTTTACCCTGTGTGTATCTGTATTGGCAAGTCGAAGGACACGGCAACCTCCACACTATGTGTAAAAATATAGTCAATCAAGCTTTTATTTGTTAGGCGAACAGGCCTCCCATCTGAAATAGAAAATTGATTAGAATAGCCCCTGACAAAAACAGGAAAACTTGAATCCACAGCCCACTCACAGCATAAAACTTCAGAAAGGCCTTCCTCAGCATCTTTTCTAGATACATGTGTGTTGATTTCTAGACCACTGCGGTATGCAGCTATGCTTTTCAAACCAACTATCTCATGAGCAACTGTAAGAGACTATAAGGAACCAACTAACAAGAAGCTTTAATTCTCACATAAAAATAATATAGCAGAAGATTTCCAAAGTTAAGCAAAGGATATGATTTTAAGCTCCCTACAAAAGTTTCAGTGAATTTTTCCAGCGTCCAGGTTGATCCATCTGGCATTTCCTGTATTAGTACAGGGGAAACAAAATGAGGAATCACTGATAAAACATCTGAATCTAGAGCATCACAGATACGCCAATTTTTTGCACAACACCACTAATTTTTCAATACAAGAATTAGTTGTATGAAACAAAATTATGGACAAAGGATGGAAAACTCAAGAAACACATATATCAGAGACTTATTTGTAAAGAAATGAAAAGGCAACTGTGGGTGATTACTAGTTGCTGCCGCTAGAAGTAAACTGACACTTGCAACAGAAATCAATATCCAATCTATCATGCACATACGCAGATACACAAATAAAGGAATATGATGTAACTAAAGCAGCACATTTTGATAAACATTAACATGGTAATTCAAGATAGAACAGGGAAACATTCTTGACTAAACTTCTTCATGATTGCACAAGCTATGAAGCACGATCTTTTTCCTACTCTGTTCGTTGACAGGTTTTAGTTCAATCTTAAAACAAGTGCTGGTAACCATTGAAGTGAAGTGAACGTTAAAAGAGACAAACTATATCTGACCTTATCCAATATCTCCTCAGCCAAACGTTCAATCCTCAATATCCTTCCAAACAAAGGAGCGAATCTCTTATGCCATTCAACCTCGTGCTTCTTATCCAGCTTCAACCCATCATCAATTAGAACCGCAGAGATTCTTCCAGCTTTAAAGCATTTGGAGGCAATAGCTTCCAAGCCATTAGACCTCCGGTACTCTTCAACAGCTTCCAACGAATTCTCACACCCATATAACTCAGCTATTTCCCTCAAACTTCTCTGCAAACCACAAAAGTAGAACCAAAACCATCACATAACGAAGATCCATTAACAAGGTCTCATTAGACATTAGACATTAACGTTTACTCACCTTGTAGGAGAGGGAATGAGGAGCGAACAACAAGGCCTCATCGGCAGCTTCAGAGAAGGCGGAAATAAATGGGAATGAAGAGTCAACAGCCACTAGGTTGTGAGCGTGCGCATCGACCAGCTCCACTCTCTCTATTGTTTCCTTAAGCTCTCCAAAATCCATTTCCGACTCAAAAGCTCGGTGCAACAAAAGAGATCAAACCGTCACAGATACGCATGACATATAGCCTTTGTTCGATTCATATATTAGTATTACAGTTCTGCTCGGTCGGGTTACCTTGTCCTGAACGTAGGTGCTTACGTAACACTACTTTGGAAGAGCCCAAGGTTCTGACTTGTTTAGAATTTAAAATTTTAATCCCATGTGCTACGCAATTATTGGACGATATTTTAAAAAATTTAAATATGAGTTGTCAATAACATGTTAAAGTATAAATAAAAAATATGGTTAAATAAAAATTAATTAATTGATTTTAATTTATAAAATTTTATTAATTAATAAAAATTGACCAATTAATTAACAAATTGATTAGTTTTTGATTAACTAATAAATTAATTAGTTTTTAATAATAAGAGTTATTAAAATAAATTGAACTAGAAACATAAAAGCTAAAAAGAAAAATAAGAAAGTTCAAAATTTTTACAGTTGAATAAGTTGAACCAATTAAGTTTTTTAATCATTATTTTAGGATATGTTTGGTGGAGTTAAGGTTTTTTTTAATAACCAAAATTTATATTTTACTATATTGGACGAATTAAAGTAGAAAGAGATAAATATAGATATGTGTAACATCCCGTCACCAATGGGATGGGTACAGTCCATTTCATTCATATTTGGCATGCTCATGCATTATTTAGTTATGTATAATTGGCTAATTGGCAATTATTGCACTGGCATACGT
>JANIHY010000005.1:65422366-65438317 GCA_027479065.1 Erythroxylum brevipes | reverse complement strand
TTTTAATTACTTACATTTTTAATTATATTGAATTAAAAAATTAAAAACATTAGTGTTGGTAGGAATCAAATCCATTCCTCCCATACATGAAAGGTATGGACCATTATCTAAAACTTGAGTATTAAAAAATTATTCAGTCAATGATAATAACTAATCAATTATTGATATTCATTCTATTCTCATTTCTCATACCTCTCAACCAAGTACCCCGTAAGTAACTAAAAGACTCAAAAGTCTCTTTCGTAAGGAGGATGGTGGAATTTACAAAGTTTGTAATGAAATTGAATGTGAAACGTATGACAAACTAAAGGTATCAAGAGTCAACAACAAAAGTAAAACAATTGTGTGGGATACATAAACATTGTTATATACGATGAAACAACCTTCTAGACTATGTCTAGTGAGTTAAAACGAAACTAACATTTTGATAATGACCTTATAATGGACATGTCAGGTTGTTGGAAGTTATCTTTTATTCTACATCACATAATTGGAAGTTATCTTTTCCTTTTCTTTTCCTTATCTAGCATCTCGTGTAGTTGTTTCAAATTTTTTCATGTCTCCGCATAGAGAAAACAGAAAGATGTTGTTATAATATTGTTATTCATAACGATGCTGTATCAGGGAGATCTGCTACCAATGTTCTGAAATCCAAATCGGTTATCGAATCGGTGGCTTTATTGGTTATTGGTTTGACGTAATAATTATACAATAATTATATATAATATTAAAAATATTTAAAAAAATTAAAATTTAAAAAAAAATTTAAAAAAATTGTCGGAACGGTCGGAACGGTCAATTGACCGGTTCAGACTAGGTCAATTTATAACCGATTTGAAATATAAACCGGACCGGACCATCGACCGGTCACCGATCAAACCGGCCGGTCCGGTCCAGGTTTGAAAACAGAGTCTGCCACTTTAAGATGTCGAGTCCTTTAACACATACATAAAATATTAATTAGCCTCATGTAACAATAAAGCAAACCCTTAACACTTTCCTTTCTTAAGAAGGTAGTGAGGAAGAGAGAGTTAAATATAATTAAGAAAGAAAGCCCCCTATTTTAATTTTTTAACGTACTCTATTGGATTCTAACTAAACATAGTCAAGTGGATACTGAACGCAATATGAAAAAAAAAAAGAAAGAAATAGGTCTTCTTTGCAATTATAATATAGCTTTTGGAGTGGGGATGCACCTAATCTATCATAATCTAATAACTCCAATAATTAGACATAGAATGAGAAAGATTAAGTAGAAAACTTGAAAGAAACTGCAATTAAATTGATCATAGTTAAGGTAGTTGTAATTTGACTTTGATCTACCTCCTTTTGAATTGTAGCTAGGCAGACCTATACCAAGCTTGTTCGGTGTGGGAATCTAGAGAAGCCATCTTAATAGAACTATTTCATTATGTTATATGTAGGGGAGTATTTACTCAAACTATTGAAATAGGAATTACATTATGAGATATGATTTTATTTATGTGCCTTTTACTTTTCCTTTTAAGAAGCACAATCATTTATTTTCTAAACAAATTCCTCAATTTTGTTATATGCTATCAAAGTCAAAGTATTCCGTGCACAAAGCTCTCCATTTTGCGAGGGTCATCAATATACGCTACCATCTCTTTGTAATTTTTACAAAAAGATTGTTTACTCTAAGGAGCTTATATATATGAAATTTGATATAAAAGTCATTGTTTTAATACTTCTCATAATGTGAATGCATCTAATATGAGAAATAGAATTAGGAACTAATGATTTGGAGCCAAATTTATACTAATCAGTCTGTTCTTATTATTATGTTAAATCTTCCTAGGCCATGAAAAAACATAGTATGAGAAGATCCACTTCTATGGTTGTTATTTTGCAAGGCTTGTCCATTTCCGAAGGCGACTCTCCGTGATATAAAAGCCACATTTGAAGATCAGATGAACAGTCACAAGACAAGTGGCAGGCTTTACAATCACTAACACAAGATCCCAAATGTCATCCAATAAGACTCTCCAAAATACCTTGTATGAACCCTACCATTCACCCGTTCTGCATGTTCAATTATTGACTCAAGTTCCTCTGTGCTTAAATGTTTTATCAGGAGATGAGCTTCATAAAAGAAGACATGCATAATTTGTCAAACTTCATATTGTGTGTAATAAATGCGATGAAATCTGAACTGTTTTCATGATTTATTGTGATTATAATTATATTTTTTGTAATTGAACTCATATCGCAATCACCAACGATCATGATTATATGATTAATGAATGAATTCACTTCAAATTGATTCCGAACATCTTTGGAATTAAGAAGACACAGCGGCTTACATAGAAAGAAGCAGAATCTACCACTTCAGGATTTGGAGATGCCATGTTTTGCCACTAATGCCAATTGCAGTTTTGGGCTGAGCATCTACTTCATGCATAAAATGTTGGGAATGTTCGACTTTGATTACACGCTATGCATAGATTATGCCACACGTTGGAGTTTCAATTCACCAGAGACCAGCCCTGGATGCCAAAAATGGGGCTGTTACTGTTAACATCATCAACAACGATTATATCTTTTGGTGACCTAATCCATGGATGCAACAGTCATCAATACATGATCTGCACATGTATTTCTTGAATGTATAAGCTCTAATTTACTTTCTTAAATAGTTATTTCCATCTCCGCTTTAACGTATGGAGTAGGAGAAATGAAGCAGGTCACTACCCAATGGTGACTTTGTAATATTGCGTGATCGAAAAGAAGAAGAATAAGAAAAGGAATGATAGTTATCTCTTTCACCTTGTATTTACCGGGGTTAGGTGAGCCCTTTTTCCATATAAATTTATGGGACAACCACTTCTTTCTTCGTACCTTGCTTTTGCGTTACAAACATCTACTTTTCTCTTTCTGTTTCTCCAATTACCTCTCTTCTTTAGTTTTTTGTCTCTACCAATTTCCAGAAGTCCAACCAAAAAGTTTACATATAATAAAGATTTATAGTAACTATGACAGCTGACAGTTCATCACTTTCCGGCCAAGGCCAGGCCATCTGTGTCACGGGCGCAGGTGGGTTTATTGCTTCTTGGATGGTGAAGCTGCTTTTGGAGAAAGGTTATACTGTTAAGGGAACCATGAGAAACCCAGGTTAGTTTATGCTATGCAAGCTTAGTTTTGTGTTTCTATAATTGGAACATATCTCTACAGTGGAAAGTGAAGAAGGTTTAGATATTCATGGAGTTGTTGGGTTTGCATGATTATTATAGATGATCCAAAGAATGCTCATTTGAGAGAGCTTGAAGGTGCTAAGGAGAGACTGACTCTGTGCAAGGTTGATCTTCTTGATTATGAGAGTCTTAAGGAAGCCATTTGTGGGTGTGATGGTGTTTTCCATACTGCATCCCCAGTCACTGATGATCCAGTATGTCGTTTTTCTGTGCCTAATTTCTGTTTGGACGTTGAGAAAGATTTTCAAAATTTAAATAAACAGGAAAAGAAAATTGATTAGCCTACTAACTTAGAAATTATAAGGGAAATGAGATTAATAAAGAGAAAAAAAAAGAGAAAGGTAAAAGCACATATTTCTAACCATTAACTACAGTTTTTTAAAGATTTTCTGCAATGAAAAAATGCAGTATGGGTGAGTAATCCTTGCTTTTGACACAATTATTGCTTTAGTGGGTCGTTAGTTGGATCCACCATACCTGAACATTTTAACTTTCTTTTCGAGTTTAATCATGTTTCATCATACTTTATAGAACATTGATCACTTTCCTGTAATGAAAAACCATACATCAAGTGTTAAGAACCGAAATTAAAATGGAAAAAGTTGAGTAGAAGGGTTTGGTAGAAGTTTCTTTGCAGGTGTGACAGTGGGACATCACGAGATGGCTTCTATTTACATGTGAATTGTGATGGTTTGGATTGCTCTGATTTGTTTTAAATTATTATTCTTTAGGAACAAATGGTGGAGCCAGCCGTGAATGGGACGAAGAATGTAATAATTGCAGCTGCTGAAGCCAAAGTCCGGCGAGTAGTGTTCACGTCGTCCATCGGAGCAGTGTACATGGATCCCAACAGAAACCCTGATGCTGTCGTCGACGAGTCTTGTTGGAGCGATCTCGATTTTTGCAAGAACACTAAGGTTAACAATTAAACTCGTTCATTTGCTTGCTTCCCTTAATTAAGGAAACAATTAACCTTCAGAACCTAAATAAAAACCATCCGATATAGTAATGCACGATTCAAAATCAACCCTGTGCTCCGGTTTCATTGTTAAGAAATCATTTTCTAGTGGCAAATACGTCCGGAGTAGGAGTCCAAAGTGGGTATTATAATAAGAACTAAAAGACAAAAGCCGTTTACGTGGTCAAGAATTGAAGGCATTTTGCATAAACTGTCTTTCCTACTTCTCTAATCACAAGGATCCTTCCTACAATGACAAGTTCAGATCATCCTCAAGTTAAACCAATGTTTGTCAAGCCACTGTCTTCCAGAAACGTGGTCGATCATTTTTTTTTTTCAAATAAAATAAAAACCATAAACATGTAGACTTGCATAAGGTCAGGTACTCAAATTGGAAAATTTCAGAACTGGTACTGCTATGGAAAGGCTGTGGCGGAGCAAGCAGCTTGGGAAGTGGCGAAAGAGAAAGGGGTGGACCTAGTGGTGGTCAACCCAGTTTTGGTTCTTGGACCGTTGCTGCAATCCACGGTGAATGCTAGCATTATTCACATACTCAAATACCTTAATGGATCAACCAAGACGTACGCCAACTCTGTTCAAGCTTATGTTCATGTTAGAGATGTTGCTTTAGCTCATATCCTCGTATTTGAGACACCCTCCGCCTCTGGCCGGTACCTTTGCGCCGAGAGCGTGCTGCACCGTGGTGATGTGGTGGAAATTCTCGCCAAGTTCTTCCCAGAATATCCCATCCCGTCCAAGTAAGTTCTCCTTGCCATTGTTGTGTGGTTAAATATTATTACCAATTGGGACCAAAAGTGACATGAAATGAAGTCACTCTTGTTTAAGCATTGAGACCACAAGTTTGAATACTATTCCAACAAATTTTTTAATCACGCCCTTTTCAGCAAATATATATTCTATGTGCATGAACATCTGATTTCAATGGATTATAATTATTTTTCCATTAAAATATTGGAAAAGGAGACCCTTCCAATATATATTTTTTTCTTTCTTTGTTTACGGATTTTTGGGTAGATGAAAGAGGTGAGATGATAGGGGCTTCACCTACTTCAAGCGTGGTTGGTACCAATCCTTCTATGCTTTCACACTTGGTAAAGACAAAAGTCCTCGTCATGATTGGTTTCGCTGCTATTGAAGCACGCTGTGGATATTGGCAGGCAGCAAAACAACACTAAGTTGGGCGGATGGAGCTTGGAGTGGCATCTTCTTTTTACTTTATTGCTTTTATCGTGTTCTTGGTATACCCACTTTTGACACCTAACAAAAGAATATGACCTCATCCAAACTGGAGGGAAGGGAGTCACTTTAAATTTATGAAGAAATCAAGAGAAAAGATAACCAACGCAGCTGATGGGGCCTCACCAACCTCCATGTCTATGTCAGATTAAGACAATAAGTGGTCCCATCCATATCTCTTAAGAAAAAAAAGTGTTTTGTTATTCTCATACAGAGTTTTGGTTCCATGCTGATGTCCGAGTTTAGGACCTGTTTAATCACCTGGGCTTGCATAGACATCATCAATCTGTCACATAAGCATCACACTTATTTCTGCCTAAAAATGTTAAACTGGAGTAATATAATCATTCTGTTTTACTGGTTCACGTGCTTTTCATAACCTAATGGTTGTATTTTCGTACGATTGCAGATGCTCTGATGAGAAAAACCCAAGAGCAAAACCTTACAAGTTCACCAATCAGAAGCTTAAGGACGTTGGGATGGAATTTACACCAGTTAAACAGTGCCTATATGAAACCGTTAAGAGCTTGCAGGACAAGGGTATCCTTTCAATTCCAAAACAACAAGAAGAACCTGTGAAAATTCAATCAAAATGTCAGGCAGATTAGAATTGATCAAAAGGAATCCTGCAAGTGTTTGTCTTTTGTATTAAAGCATTAAGTGCTTAAACTGAGTAATCCAGTGATTATTCTGTTTCCTAGATTAAAAAAGTTCATGAATAATACATAATATACTACAATCTCAGTATGTTTAGTTCTCTCTATTAGTTCCTCGTATTACCAATCTATTCCAGCAAATAATTGCTGACCAACAGAGTGATCATTTTTCTTGCATTAACACCGTGGCATCCACCTTCAAAACGGATTAGCTTTCTTTCTTCATACACTGCAAATTCATTGTAAAACTTCGTACAAATTGCAGAAATAAGGGTAAACTGATTCTTTTAAAGTTAAAATCTTGGATATAGAAATTGTGATTAACAAGTAGATTTGATGGAATTTACATCTCTGACTTGAACTAATCATTGACCATGAAAGGGAAAGTCATTTTTACTATTTTAAGTGTTTTCTTTTTGTTCAAGTACAATAAAAATTTAACATAACTTGGAACATTTTGATCATACAAGTCATGCCATGTAGTCCCGTAAATGATACTCAACCTGTTGCATTTTTTAGTATAGTCAACCTTTTGCATTTTAACCAACAACAAAATTCCTTCCATTAAGTCATCAATGAACAGTATGAATCCTTCTTGAACATAAACAAGATTACAGTTATTTATGTATAATGGAGTTTGTGTCCTGAGAGGGAGTCTTAATTGACCCAAAACTCACTCAAGAGGGAATGGTCTTCATTCATTTTGTTGTTGGGTAGTTGATGAAGAGAGCATATGAGTTTGACTTTATGAAATTGCCTACAATTGCAGTGATAATGAGAGGCTGTGTCTACTCTTTTTATATATAATGTGCTATATACTTAAAGGTGCTAGCCTAACTCCAACAAATGTTGATGAACTTCCCTTTGTATTAAGCATTACATTAAGCATATTGCATAAAGATCTAGTTAACACATATCTCATATCTTCTTTTGCCTAAACAAAAGGATGACCCTACTCAAGTGTTAAGACAAAAGTGACACATGGGCACATTCTTTTACATGAATGATGTATTACAATGTATCTTATGTTTGGTTGCGGCTTGTTTATGATGACTGTTGTTTTTATTTGCAGACAGTTTTGATTTTTTTTTTGGAAAAGGGAAATGAGTATAAATATAGAAAAAAAAATACAAGGTCATCAAAAGGGAAAACCCATTATGTACAACACAAAAGAAGAGCCAGCAGAAAAATCAGCTACCACATCAAAAAGAGCCTAAATAGAACCCCCATCTAGCAACTATAGTCGTAAGGCATGACAAACATTAGAGCTACAAGGAACTTTCTTAGTCAACACTAACGCCCGAACGTCAAAGATAATTAAGCAGATCAAACTCTCCTTCGTAGTAGAGGTATTCTGGAAGCGTCGAGAGTTGCGCTCTCGCCAAAGAGAATATAAACAGACCCCTAAAACAATAAGGTGGACAGATTTGTTGGAACCTGTAGTAGAAGACAAAGATCCAGTGAGAGTCATAAGTTCGGACCCAGGATCCGAACAACAGCATAAGCCACAAACAGCTCACCAAATAGAATAGGTAAAGAGGCACTCAAAAAAGAGATGAGAACAAGATTCCATTTGAAGGGAACACATCGGGCAAGAAGGATCCATTTGCACATAAGGAATATGATCAGCAGTCGAAAGTTTATTTTGAATAGCTAACTAGAAAATAAAAGAGATGCGGGGCGTTAGAAGATGGCTCCAAACCGTAGGTGCCCAAGGAACAGGGGGTTGGTGATGATGCAAATTGTTGCAAATGAAGTGAGTAGTCAACTTATGCAGTGGAGTCCCCTTCCAAAAGAAAGTGTCAGATTCTTGAGGAGTTGGAGAATAGCTAGGTTGGAGATGGCGCAGAATGCGTGGGAATTTCCACAAGCTCCCATCAATAAATGAAATCATACGTGTTTTGAGAGGAAACAGTGGGGAAGTGCGGGAAGGAGTTACCTAAGAGATTAAAGGACCTCGGCTATCCCAATTATCATACCAAAGAGAAACTCGACGTCCGTCCTTGATAACACAAGAAGTCTCATGGTGCAGACAGTTTTGATCTTAAAAATGAATAATGTGCGTCATGATGCTATTTTTAAGTGTCTTACATTGTATGAGCTTTGGACTAGAGAATTGGATTTTATAAGAATGTTTATGTTGTTGTGCTTGTATGTGCACGCAAGAAAACGGAGAAGGAGTGGAAGTGCTAAAGGTTGTAGGGCATTGATAGTACCTAGCAGGCAAGCCAATATAGATAGGATTTTACATGAGGGTGATAGGAATCCCCTAAAAGGCTAAGCACATATGTGACTACGAAGAATACAATAAATAAATTTTAAAAATAATTCAAGAGAAATGAAAAAATAAATTAAACTTTCTTATAAGGTACGAATTATGATTCATGAGTAATTACATTTTGTGTATTAATCATGTTATTAAATTTAAATAATCTTAACTTGAAAAAATCAAATGAAACAATTTGTATTTACTAGCACCCTCCATCAATTATTCTTCCACATTTCAAACACGAGTCAAGGACAATCCTAAGGTCCAATTCCCACCCATGTTTTTCGTATGAATATTGTTACTCGTTTTCCCCTAGATTTGGTACTAAAACTATAACGGGCCTCTAACAAGAGCCCGAGTCAAAGAGGCTCCTTCCTTCCTTCCTTCCACGATACGAGACAGGTGAGTTCATTCGTGGACTGCTGTTTGTAATTTTGGGCCAACTCATAGGCCTAGTAGTATTGATTTGAGGTGAAATCAAATTAACAAGTCAACTTCGCTAGTCTGGTCAAACTAAGGAAAGAAAGCCCAAAACTTGGAGAACTGACTGGAGTGGTTTGGTCAGATGATTACATTTACATGCCAACACCATAGCCAAGCTCAGGCTGTGTTTTACCTTTCATTTTCACATCTAAGGCATTACTTTGGGGATGTTAAGGTATCTTTGTCACTTACAGATAGGAATAAGAATAAGAAACAGCGACTGAACCTGAAAGCCAGAATGAGGCTTGTGGGTTTGACCGGTGGAATTGCTTCAGGGAAGAGTACAGTCTCCAATCTTTTCAAGTCCCAAGGTGTCCCCGTCGTCGACGCAGATCTCGTCGCTCGTGTAAGCCAGCTTTTCAACTTTTTTCCTTACTTTATGCGTGAATCTGAGCTGGGAAGTCTCCAGAACTCTGTCTTTTCTTATTTATCTGTATATATCGTGTTGCCCAATTTAGGTGATAGCTTTCTGCAATTTCTCATCCTGCCTCATTCGTAGAGATGCCTGATGCTTTTGTTCCTCAAGCATGGAATTTCTAAAAACCTAAAATAAATGCTTTAGATTGAGATATTAGATTGAGTACTTTCTGCCATTAAGTATAGACCCGTGTTCAGCTATCAAACAAGTTCATTGGTAAAAATGATGAGATTGTCATATTAGGATTTCAAAACCCAATATTACTTGTATTGATATGGCCTACATTTTAAAACTGTTTATGTCAAGGATTTAACGTTGCACATCCTATTTCATAACTTATCAGAGTATCTGATATCATTAGTTGGGGACCTTTCTGCAGGATGTTCTAAAGAAAGATAGCGGTGGCTATAAAAAGGTTGTTGCAGCGTTTGGGGAAGATATTCTTCAAGATAATGGGGAAGTTGATAGGGCGAAGCTGGGCCAGATTGTGTTCTCTGATCCTGGAAAACGCCAACTTCTTAATAGGTACCAGCAACTAGTGTGCAAGGGTGTGTATGAAAAAATAATTTGGCCTATTGCACTCCATTTAAATGTAACTGAAAAAGAGAAAAGGAAAAAGAAAAAGAACCACTAAGCTGAACTATTTAGGAACTGATTCAACGATTTTGTGATTTTGTTTTGCTTCAAGTAGGGGTCTTTACAACATGGTAGTGATAAGCCTTCAAATCTGTCGAGAGAAGTGATGGAGTTTCCTCTGATAATGCTCCTTTTTTGCCTCTGCGAATTCATCCTTATAACTTCGAAGAAGCATCAGAACTGAACAGTTTGCATCTGTTTTCCTTGTTTCCTGGCTTTGATTGAAAGTGTCTAATAATAGATGAATAGTCTAGATCATTAAATTATATATTTGAAATGACTTCTATAATCGGTTATCCAGTTGTGTGGTAACAAGTTGAATATATGACTCTGAAAAATTTCATTCTTTTGAAACTTCAGAAGTACTTGATCTCCGAGTCCTGTACTGAAATTCTAAAATATACCTGCGAATCTTTACTTTTCCAGGAGTATATTCTCTTAAACTTTTTCCTCTGATATTGTGCCTATGACGCACATTTGCACAACTTTGATAGGTAATGTATTGTTAAGAAATGTTCATTGGACAATTGCCAAAAAATTTTACATGCTAATAGGGGAACCTTATGTCCCTGCAGGTTGATGGCTCCTTTTATATCTTCTGGTATCTTTTTGGAAATTTTTAAGCAGTGGTTGAAGGGGCAAAAGGTTATTATCCTGGACATCCCTTTGTTGTTTGAGGCCAAGATGGATAGTTGGACGAAACCCATTATTGTTGTATGGGTTGATACTGAAACACAGCTTCAGCGACTTTTGGCAAGAGATAAAACCAACGAGGAGGATGCCAGAAATAGGATAAATGCTCAGATGGCCTTGGATATAAAAAGGAATAAGGCTGATATCATCATTAATAACACAGGATCATTGGAAGAACTGGAGGAGCAATTTCAGAAGGTATTGGCTCAGGTTATGAGACCCTTAACGTGGACAGAGTTTTGGCTTTCAAGACAAGGAGCCATCACAGCTCTCATTTTCACCATTATGGCTGTGGTTGTAGGCAGAATTGTGTTCAGGAGATAATGGAAAGTCTTCAACATGTATCATTCTGATACTTTAAATGGTGTTTTATTTGTCAGGAAGAGTATGACTAACTTGTTACATTTTTTTGCACTGTTTTACAAACACCTCTCTGCTAACACAATTTAGTCTTGACATCACATAGGGATGTAAAAGTTATTATACATGCTTTATACTGGAGGTATTAAGAAGGATCTTCTGAAGAAAGATTGTGTCTATATGTCTTAGTAATTGAAGATAAAGGTCATATTCTTAAACACAAGTGTTGGTAACAAAGAAAAATAAGGTCTTGTTTTCGAGTTTTTCCTGACTAGAGCAGGGGAAACCTTTATTCTATTCCATATTTTAGTTCTCTAAAGGAAGTTTGTTTTACTTTTCCAATTGTATTTGGACGGTACTTTTCCATATTGATAATTAATCATAAATGCCATTAAATTAATAACTACATAATTAGATCCTATAAACTTGCTAAGTTACATAGTAAAGAAAAGATTATCCTATTATGCAATTTTTTTTTTGAGGGCCCTATTATGCAATTTGTGAAAATCATTGAATATTATATTGTCAAGTTGTTAGGGAAAAAAAAAAAGAGTCAAAGACTATGTTATCGGTAGAGACTCTGTATCCATATATTGATTTCCATTTCAGAGCACAAGGCTTAAAATGGCCATAAGAATAAGCAGTAAAACTTGAAGAAATTAAAGAATATGCTCATTTGAGTAGCAGTTTTATCTTTCTTGTCTACATTAATTAACTCAATTCCAGAGGAGCTGCTGTAGAATATAGTGGTTCCTAAAAACCTTCTTGGGAACTTTGACATCTGCATTAACCTGAGAGCTTCATCCACTTCACTCTGTGCCTCAGTTCCTGAAAATCGGAGTCTCTTTAAAGCCTAACAGAACTAATTCACAACACAATAAGAGAACGAAAAACATCATATACGAGAATTACCATACTCTATTAGCCCAACCTCCATATGGAATTGAAGCATTTTGATTAACCTATTTAGCTCCATGAAACAATTAAAGCAAAATGATTTGAATTGCCTACTGCTTGAAGAAATTTACCCTGGAAGCGTAAACCTGGCCAGATTGGTTAGAAGTCAACTATAACTTGAATCTACAAGCTGTCTAGTCAGTGACTCATCGCTTCTCCCAATATACACAAACTTGGGTGCCTCCAGCACCAATTTGCTGTATAGGAATGAGGGGCATTTGATTTAGCTTCTTCTTGTCGAATGCGCGTGTATGCAGTCGCTTTATACTCTAGTTTCCTTGGAACATAAGGGGACAATAGTCTCGCTGCCGAAATATAGGCTCTAGGATATAAGACACGTTAAAGGCCTTCCTCTCTTTGAATACATATCTGAGAACGTGTTGATTGTATTATTGTTGCTCGTATTTTGAGCAAAAGTAAGTTGCTGGGTCAGTCGTGCTAGGCTCAAACCTATTTAAAATGACTCATGGACCGATCGGTCCACTCCGCAAGGATTAACCTAATTCCTATCGACTATGCTAAGCCCAGGCTCTGGTCTACGCATCCACGACCCACTCGCAAGTGGAAGTCTCTCATGTATACGTAAAGACTAAAACCTAGCATCTATCCCATATATAAGGTATAACTCTTCCATGATACGGGTACGTGATAAGAACCCTAGCTTCTTTGTTCATAGTTATCAAACCCTCACCAAAAAGACTAACTTGAGCGTCAGAGGGACCTGCCGGATATCAACCCCCCGGCGTGCCTTGTTCTGTTTTGCAGGTATTCACTCACCCAAGGCGATAATCTCATGGATCCAAACAGCAATGTTCAGCCTTATCAAAATCACGCATAACCAGTTGACACCCACTGTGGGGCCCGACATTAGGGCACCACGTCTAGAAACACGCAGATCAGTCAGGCGGCAGCAACCAACCCTGATATATCTACCGTCGTGACTCTGGCACAACAGCGGATGGGTTTGCAATTGCCTGCCACTCTCCCATCGACACACCTTGACTCCCGTACACAGTCTTCGCACCCGAATGATCAACCGCAACCTCAGAACCCGAATCATTGAGAACAGAGCGTAGCCCTGGAGGATAATGCTGAAACCAATACGCATCCGAACTTCCAGCACCCTCTAGATGCAAATCCTCCTGCGCCTGTGCATACCTCCCTCACCCGAAAACAGATCGAAGAAGCGGCTGATCTGTTGATTCGTCAGATTTTACAGTCTCAGTCAGAACAACAGCAGTCGTCCGCACGACATATTGGTATGATGATCGATCACCATCCTACTGAAGCCCTAGAAAAAATTGTGGACGATCGGATCAATGCGGCCATGAGTTTCTGCCCGGATCGTCCAACAGCTCAATATAGCTCTCCCTTCACCCCGGTGATCTTGGATAGCCTCCCAGCAGTCGGCACAAAAACATCGACGCTTGAAAAATACACTGGAAAGACCGATCCCCTAGATTATCTGCAACACTTCCACTCGATCATGAATCTACATTGCGTCCCCGACGCCATTCAATGCAAGGCTTTCTGCACAGCCTTTCAAGAAGGAGCTCGGCGATGGTTCAACAGTTTACCTCCTAACTGTATCACTTGTTTTGAGGACTTCAAATCGTTATTCCTCAACCATTTCGCCACAAGTAAACGACTGCAGAAGACCGCTTTGGAAGTGATGCAGTTGACCCAAGGAAGGAACGAAAGCTTGCGGGAGTTCATCACTCGGTTTAATAATGAAGCTGTTGAAGTCCTCGACCTCACTTGCTCGTCCATGTTGGCTGCACTTATGAGCAATATGAGGGATGAGGAGTTCAAAAAGTCATTGGCCCTCGATCAGCCCCGATCTATCCAGGAAATAAAAAACAGGGCAGATAAGTATATCCATCTCGAAGAAGTGCTGAAAAATACGAAGCATAGGACGGATGATTGTTCGCCAAATGACAGAGCAGATGGTTCACACAAGCGACAGAAGGGTCAATCGAGCTGGAGAAAGCCGACCGATCGACAGAGACATCGACGAGAACTCTTCACCCCGCTCAACAAACGATATGTGCAAGTACTAGTGGCCATGAAAGCGGATGGGAAACCCCTCCGAGAACCCAATAAGTTGAAGACTTCCTCCAAGAATAGGGACTCGGATTTATATTGCCTTTTCCACAAAGACATCAGTCATGACACGAAAGATTGCTAGTACTTGAAAAGAGAAATCGAATTCCTTATCCAAAGGGGAAGGATGGGTCGATTTTTGAAGCACGGACAAAATGCCAATCGAGATAATGAGCATAAGACCGGTCGGCCCGACAACTAGCGACAGCCTTGGAGGCGAAACGATAGGAATGGAGGGAGACAGAATGCGAACATTGACGATCGACGCGAAGCAAGAGAACAATCCAGGGCAAGAGGCGATAGGAACACTGGACAACAAGATGACCGACCGGTTAGGGTCATTAACATGATTTTTGGTGGAAATGCAGCAGGGGGTCCACTGTTAAAGGAAGAAAGAGGTATGTCAGGCAGGTCGACGAAGACTTGTCGGCCAAAAGAAAGAGGCAGAACAATGGGATGATATCGTTCGACGAATCTGACCTTGATGGTGTTAGTTATCCTCATGATGACACGCTCGTAGTAAATCTGAATATGGACGGCAACGAGGTGAAGCAGGTAATGATTGATATGGGCAGCTCGATCGACCTATTGTATTATGATGCCTTCAAGCAGATGGAGATACCAGAGGATCGACTACTGCCTATAGAAGGACCTATCAAAGGGGTAACTGGAGCATCAGCCTACCCATTTTTTCGAGTCTATTTGAAAGTAAAATTCTGACAAAAGCCGTGTCAGATAGAGAAGGATGTTGAGTTCCTGGTTGTGAAGTTTCAAGGGGCGTCTAATGTGATAATTGGACGAGCCACTCAAAACGCCCTTAGAGCGGTTGTCTCTACCTACTACCAAGCAATGAAGTTCCCAACATCCCATAGAATTGGTGTTGTCAGGGGTCAGCAGAGAATCGCTAGGGAATGCTACTTAGCGAAAACAAGGACACTAGACAGAGCGATAGTCCTAACGAGCTCTCTTGACGTGAGAGCCAACGAAGAGACAGAGAGGATGAACCCTGTAGAAGAAACTCAGCGGGTCATATTGGATGAAGCAGACCACTCCAAGTTCACAAATCTAGGTTTCGAGCTTCAGAAGGGCCTAATCAAATAAATCACGGATTGCCTGGTAGAGAATAGATCGGTCTTCGTATTGGTACCGAGCGACATGCCTGGAATTTCTCGATCGGTCACATCGCATTCCCTCGGTATCCGATAAGATTACAAGCCAATTAGACAGAAGAAGCGGTGGCAAAGCAAAGAAAGGCAGGAAGTGATTAAGAAAGAAATTGAAAAGCTGCTTAGTGCTGGGTTCATTCGGGAAGTCAAATTGTTGGACCCCGTTACCGGAGCCCAACTGATGTCGGATCCCGTTTCCGGAATCCAACTCCTAAACCGTAAAATATGAAACTTAATCATCTTGCCTTGTAAGGTTTATTTCATTTAACCCTAATTTCACCGGGGTCCAACAGATGTCGGATCCCGTTTCCGGAATCCAACTCCTGAACCGTAAAATATGAAACTTAATCATCTTGCCTTGTAAGGTTTATTTCATTTAACCCTAATTTCAAATTGATTTCTCTTGTAATTCATAGCCTTATGACTCTTGCTTAATTTAAGACAAGAATCGCTTCAATCGGGGTTTTATAACTCAAGATATACTCTAAAACCTAAAGAGTTCATACCCTACACATGCTCTCTTAACTGACCTCTCACTTACTTTAATGCAAACTTCCTCAATTTAACTCCAAAAGACACCAAATTTTATGGAGTGAATGATATATGTCTTATAAATGCAATGGTTCAAGCCTCGCCTCAATTGGAGGTCGGATGAGGGATTTATTCCCAAAACAATAGACCATGCTCACTTCCAAAATCAAATTGGAACTCTTTTGGCGCGATTCTCATAACTTTTAATCTAGATGTCGGATTGTGTTCGTTCTTTCACCATTTGAAAGTAGA